>JASUDE010000234.1:0-73452 GCA_034509685.1 Colletotrichum cereale | reverse complement strand
AGAGGGAGTGAAATAAGTGGTGATAGTGGTGGTGATGGTGGTGGTGATGGTGGCTCGGATGTAGGGGTGGCTCGGAAGTAGGGTGGGTGGGTTATATCCCGAACTACACTTCGAGGCGAGCGGATAGCAATTGCTTCGAGTATCGTTTTCGCAACACGTTCAACAGCCAGACGTTTGATTGATGTACTGCTTGTCTCCCTGGCTCAGTGCGTACGTAGGATACCTGTGCTGCGAAAGCTGCAGTCACGTACGAACCTGTACCGTTCGAGGTGGAATGATTTGCCGATGAGGTCAAGAGGCAGCCGCTCTACCACGTAAACCGCCCCTTGATTCGGCCAGATGAATGCAGAGTTGAGGAGTTGACCGCTCACAACGGGTGATTGGCTCGAGTCGACCTTTGTAGAAATTAGAAAATACCATTTCCAAACCAGCGCTTATGCAGTTCTTTGCTAGTCTTGCAATACTCGGGTCTGCTCCCTTCACCGTCGGAAGGTTGTTGCGGATTCGCCAGGGACACACCTGTCGTCCCAGGCAGCAGCACCACGTACAGTTGGTTTTGGGATGTAGGTAATCGTCAAGCGACGTAGGCCAAGACGCTATACCGGCCATTAAACCCTTCGGCCTTTGCCAAATCGGATATATGGTGTACCGCATAACCAAATTGAGGAAGCCGTACCTTACATAGGCGTTCCATCCGCTATGACTGAAGATCATTTCTGTTACAATTGTTCGTTCTTCACATCGTCTGTCTTGTTCAGGAACAAGGAGTATAAAAGACCCCGTTTGGGATGATTGGACCCATCACTGATTGGCAAGGCTCACATCGGATAGATCATTGTGAGTCTCGGAGTTATACCTAGATAACTCCGGCATGATCTCGTTGGCCAAGTTGACTCGGGGCTCCGTCTGCGGTCCTGCGAGGCTCTCCATTACGCCCGAGAACAGTGTGGTCCTTATCCCTCCGAGAAGCAAAGTACTACAAACACATCATGAGCAGGGATGCGATTGGGGTGGAGGAATGCATCGAATGCTCGGCCATCGTCATGCCGTGTCCACCTCACCAGCTCAGAGATGGAAGGATTCAGTGGAGCAAGATCCATAGTCAAACGCTGCAATCTACATTTACAGTCTTCTGGCTCCGAGGATACCATGCTTCAAGCCCCCGAGTCGTTATCCTTATAGATACCACTTCCATGTGTTGCGCCTTACGTGCCAAAACCTATCCTCGTTAACTCGTCAGCGTTAACGTACTCCCTTACCACATACGTTCAGCCGCAGACCAACATGCCCTTTGCTTTTACTGGCGGCTCCCAGGCTAGGGCCTATGACATCACATACACTGTTTTGATCGGCTTCATCCTTGTCGTCGTCTTACCATTTGCCCTTCTCACACTGGTAAAAATCAAGTCCGGCAAAGATCCAGTACGCAAATTTGTTCCTTGGCTCAAGGCTGCTTTCTCCGTGTTTACGATGTAAGTGGCAACCAGCTGGGAACTACTTCTCGCAAAACACCTGCTATTATATACTGACTGATCGCTTGGGGAAGAACCTTGTGCTTGTTGTTCGCGCAGGGCGTTTTGTACACTTATGAAATACACTCTGACGCCTCTTGGTTCCACGTCATTCGTGCCGCAAGGCACGTCGGTTATCTCGCCGAGTTTTTACGCACCGTCTCTGCGTCGTTGGTAATGATGATGCTACTCACGTTGGGCCCAGACATGCATCACGTAATCGAGGGCGTGTCCAGCACGTTCGACAAGGCTCTGGTGTCCATCGCACACCTGCTGAATGTTGTTACTATCGCTCTGGCATTTGCTTACTACGGCCTCTCCGTCGATTTCGAGGAGAACTACATAGGCGTCTCTGGTGTTGTCTATAACCAGAAAAGGGGAGCGGCCGCTGAACGCGTCAGGACTATCAACCAGCTTATAGGTGCGACCGCGATAATCCTTTGGGTTGCGTCCCTGGTGACCACCGGCCTATCGTTCTCGTTTCTACAGAGGAGGTGGTCGTCTCTTAAGAGTGTCAGTTTTTTCACTTTCATTTCTACTGCATTGAAGACGTATTAACTTTGTTCTAGGTGTCAAATCTCTACCTCATCGCCAGTTTGTTAAACCTTCTAAGCTCGACGTGGAACTTCACATACGCTGTCAAATGGCTGTTGCAGTGGGACAGAGAACGTGGACAGAACTCCTACGTATTGATCTTGCAAATCATCCTTGGATGGTGGAGCCGCGGCGCCTTACTTATTGTTTCTTACTTCATCGCCGTAAAGACAAGATCTGGAGGTGGCGTATGGGCACATAGTGGCAAGAGCCATGATGGCAAGAACCACGATGGCAGCAGGGTGTAAAGTCGCATACACAAAATCAGGAGAGCGGTTTTTGGCCACTTTTGTTAACAAGCATTCGGATGGGCCCTGAGTCCAACAACGGAAAGCATGTGTCCTTCGGGAGACCAAAGAGACGAAATAAACCCATGCCTAGAGTAATGTGAAGTTGTGAACATTAGTATTGTGTGTACTTAGGCTTCAAATTATGCATACAATCTGTCATACATGTCCAAGGTGCAATATCCTGAATCTTGCGCAGGGAAACATGTCTATGATGAGAACCAGTCATTCAGCAAGCAATGATGCCAAAGTACAATCGGATTGCGCTGAGCTCCACGGCTGTTTGATACAGGGCATCTCAAGTAAAAGTGAAACCAGGAGTTGTTAGCAACATTTGACAGAGTGCGTGGGCATTTTCTATTGAGTACATGTAGATACTGGTTCGGCAACGTTATATCTTGCCCATTTTTATACACGAATTCAAAGACGACCGCCAATAGAGACATGAAGAAGGATGCCTGTTTGAAAAGTCTATGAACCAAAATACTCCACCCCACTAAGACTTTGTGACACGGCTTCCACTCAGCTTTTCCGCGGCGTTCTTACTCCGGATATCGTTATCCGTAGACAACATGTTCTGGTCTCCGCCAAGTTCCTCGATGGCTCGCTTGCTGTTCGCCTTGGCTTCTTCACTAGTGTCTATAGTTATGGTGTCAGATAGGAGGGCGATAGCACTGGAACTGCCGGGATGGACATACTTGCGTTCGAAAGCGCGGCTTTGTGACCACGGATTTGGTTTGAGATGTCCTCTTTGCCTTGAGTGAGTTCCTGCATGTCGTTGGAAATGACGGACTTGGCACCCTGGGAAGCCATAATGTATGACGGAGTAGGTCTAACTGTGGTTTGAAGATCAGATGATTTATTCAAAGAAACTTGTCGCTAAATTTTGGATTCACGAAGGCTGTGAGGTTCTCCTCGTTCTGCATTATATAGAAGATACAACGACTTGGTTTTCCGGTTGTAATAGACCATGCGTAGACATTAGATAGCTATAATGTCATTGGGAACTTGTTCTTGGTAGCCAAGAACGAGCATCATCACGCATACATTTTCCATGGCAAAAAGCCAGAACTGGCCGGCTCCTGATTAAATTTCTACGAAAGTCACTCCTTGTGGCGAGATATGGCTGGCCACATGGCGTTCCTCTTTCTTGTGGATATCGACGTCGAGTCTTATGAATTTGATGAACAACCCAGTGTTAATTAACTAAGCCCTTGGGATATAAAGCACTAATTATCCTATGAGTTCCACAACCTTTCGAAGGCACCTTTTTCTTTTTTTTCTTTACAGCACCGTCCCTTAATGACAGCTGGGAAACGTGGGAAAACAAGCACTGACGAATAGGTTAGGTAGCTCGCTGACGCCATGCCGCGTCCTCCGCCTTCCGCGCGCCTCTCTTTGGTAGTTGCATCGCCCGCCCGCCTGCATCGGCCGAACTTTGGTTCGAATGACGGCCCGCTCCTAGGTTCTACCGTCTGCCCTCCCGGGGAACACCGCACAGCAGCACAGCACCGCCCCCGTGGATGGAGACTGGGGTGATTTGGACGTCAATTGATCCGCAAACAATCCTTCTCCCAATGTCAACACGTCAATATGCCTCGCGCTGCGCATGCACTATGTATGGCAACTGCATCGCCATCATCGCCCGTCGCCCCCCTCCCCTCCCCAGCAATATTCGTACACGTCCGTTCAACAAGCAATGGCGGAGCCACCCCTGCCTCCGAAATCCCGCTGCCTGTTGCACCAGCAGAATGGCTCCGCATAGGCGAAGGGCTAGCGATTGATAGGGCTACTGAGCAAGACAAGGGGGCCATGCAGACGCAGGGGGTTGGTGATGGGGTAGGCAAGTCAGCCAGCAGCAGACCACCAAAGACTGCCTCACCAAGCTGGGAGGATGGCTGGGTGCTGGAGACGCTTGGAAAGTCACTGGCTGGGCAGTCAGCGTCGCGCTTCGCACCCCCTTCTCCCGTATGATTCTCAGCGGCTGTGCTGCTGTCGTGCGCTAGCCTGACATGCAACCTCGTCAATCCACAGCTCTCTCTCACTCTCACTCTTTTCTTTCTTTTTCTTTTCCCTCCCATTCTCTTCGCTTTTCGACACGTCAAGCATCCTCCCGTGTCTCTGGGGTCCTGTCAGCTGGGCCTGCTGATCTGCCAGGAAGCTGGTGTACATGATATCCTCCATGGCTTCTTCTCCGACCTTGGCCATATCCGCCCGCCATTTCCGACCTGTGCTCTCATGATTTGATCTCCATCGACTCTGCCAACCCACCTTTGAACGCTTCCTGGCAAGCAACTTGACGACAGACGAGGGCGCCAGGCCACCTACTTGAACACCGGTGACATACACCCAGGGCAAAACACGGCAAAACAGTGGCAGAGCGATACTTTGAGACTGACCGCGGAGAGTGGTTATGGACGGCATGGACGAAGCCCAATTTAACCGAACGCTCAAGGTCATCAACGACAACATCAACGATGATGACAAGGAATTGTTCGTTGCCGTTGCTGCTCTGGTTATATCCATTGTCGCCCTTGTCGCAGCTCTCCTGCAGGTCGCCCAGCAATACTATGCATCCGCCGCCGGCTACTCTAGCTGTGGGAGCAAAGTCATAGGGAAATGGTCCGAGTCTAAGAAGCGTCGCCTCAAGTTTACCGAGTTCCGGTTCGAGGTGCAGTTCGAAACCCCCGTCATCTTTCTATGCCCCCCGACAAACGACAAGGGCCCCGTCAAGGGCCAGACCATCATTTTCATCGACGGCTCAGAAGAAAGTTTGCGGGAGAGTCGGTCTGAGCTTCCAGAGCAGAACGCCAAGGAAAAGGATGTATCCGACAAAGAGTTGGTCAAGCAGTCTGTGCATACGGCCGACAATGAGCGGGCTTCATGGGTGACGCTCCTCTCTGCCCTACAAAAGATGGAACACGAGTCCAGAAAGTGGCAGAGGGAGCAGTATAAGAACGAAGTCTTCAAGAGCCCGCCCAAAGGGTTTGTCTCGGCCGAGAAACCAAAGGATATCGATGTTGCGCTCAAGGAAGTCAGCAATAACTATACCCTGACCATCGCCATCCAGCGGAAGCTCAGAAGCTGGGATACGATGCCCACCAATGTCAAGAAGCCCTATGCCACCACTACTTGGTGTCACATCGTCGAGATGCTGGCTATGCTTGGCGTATACTGGGTTGAATTCAACAGGACCAACGACAGGTACCGGGCTGAAGGTAACGGCTACACAGTAACGGGGGAGAAGGTCAGCGACCTCGGCATCATGTTCACCTTCCAGGTACACGGGCGCAGCCGCTTCGAGGGCAACCGCGTCATACCCGTCGACGAGACCAAAGAGCTCTGCTTCGGCTTCGTTCCGACTATTTACCGGTCAGCGTCGGACGGTCGGCGGCTGCAGTTCCCCAACGACGAACCCAGAGACCTGTCTGTTCTGAACTTCGCCAGCAACCACGAAATTGCGGAAACGTTGGTCCTAATCGGCTGTAACACAAACACGGTCAACTATTTTGCTGATAAATCGACTGCGAGAATCGGACATCTGTTTCCCGGTAAGCCCGGTCCTCCAACACCGGACGTATTTTTGCCATCTAACGATACTCTCACAGTTGCTTTCGAGATAATAGGAATGCTGGCTCGCACGCTTCATATCGAGAAGAGCGCGTTCCGTCTACTACCAAACCCCACCCACTATCGATGGGACACGAAGAACTTTTCTCTCACCAGATTGCTCGAGGCATACGCTATGCAAATGAACAAACTGAAGACAGACCCCCAGTATGCCACGAGCGTCGTCGGTAAGGTTATTCGGAGGAACATTCGAAAAATACAAGAACACAGCAGGGCCTCAGAACAGAGCGGTTGGCCTACCTTGCCTCTTATGGACGCTTTGCATTCGGCGCTTGATGATATGGACGTGATCTTGACGGCGACGCCTAGGGAATCTCGGCCAGCCGGAATGACCAGGAAATACACCACGGCGTCTGGCATGCAGAGTGTCCAACCGGCCCAGCCGTCGGAGGGCTCCGACGTCATGCCGTTCGAAAGCACGCGACAGGAAATGGTCAAGGACGTGCTGCGAAGTCATATTCAGGAGGTTCTTGCCGGCTTCAACGAAAAGACGGAGAAGGCGACGACGCTGATGGCCCCCAGCGGCAATCAACCCTCAGAGGACAAGGCAAAACCTCTCCGCTTCGAGGACATTGACGCTGCGGCCCCGGAGCTCAAGCAATACAAGCTTATGGAAGTGTATTTTCGCGTAGTCCGGAGCAAGGTCATTGCGGAGTCTAAAGAGTCAAAGGACAGGCGAGCATCAATCTCCCCCGCGGCACCGGCGGTGGGCTTTGGCGGGTTGAAGCGGAGGAACCAGACGAACCTCAGCACATGGACGGCAGACACGGTCGACGACGAGGAACAAATCATCTTACATCACTTGCCAGATGAGGACATCAAGTACGGGGATATCTGGTGCACCCTGGTTTTTCGGATGATCTGCTGGCTCATGCTGCACGACTTCCATAAGAAGGACGTCCAGGTCTCGAAGAGCGAGCTCTTGGGCAGCCGTCTGCCAGTCTACATCTCATAAGTTGGGCGGATGTGACGCGGAGCAGATGGGGGGACAGTCACAAACCATTTGCTATCATTTTCACGCATCTACAGGCTTCTCGGATACAAAAGTGCATTTGTTGTCGGCGGACATTGGCTTGTGAATCTTTATTTTTGTCGGCTTACGAGCGAGCGAGCGAGCGGGTTATCAAGGCTATGTATAGAGGTTTTTTATGATGACGGACTTCTTGGACCTTACGAATGAAGATTTTCGACATTTTCCAAGATGAGGCTTTATGAAATGACTTGACTTTGATATCATGACTGGAACTATATCGGATCCCTGGCCAGTCCTGGAGACGCAGCCCGGAGTTCCGGGAACGATGATGGAGCCATTATGGCCAATCGGCGGGGCCCGTCACTGGGTTGTCACCTCACCGAGGTCCGAATCCCATCGCGACGCTGTGCGACGCCGGACCTCTCACCCAATCTGTCCCCCGCCCAGTAGTCAGGTAGACAGACATGCGGGCGGCGGGTGCTAAGCTGCAAAGTGGTTGCAGCCTTTCACATTCCTTGGTTGCCCTCGGCGTGCTCCGGCGAAGCGGGGGATAGAAGAAGTGGCGCTATGCCGTATCGGTGCGGACGGCGGCAAACAGACCCTTGGGAAGGAAGGGAAGGAAAGGGAGCGGAGGAGAAGGGGGGGTTAGGGTGATTTGATTGATCATGTGCCGACGCGGCGGCGAGAGAGAGAAAGCCTGACCGGGAAAGAGACAGAGATCTGCTGACGAATAGTTGCCGAAACGAGGCCAGAGTCAGATGGATGCAGTTAGAATCAAAGGCAGAGAGCGAATCCCGTAGATTCCGGGGTTGTCAGCTGAGGTAAAGTACGAATACGGCGCTCCGCGGCTCGGTCGAGCTCACGGCAGAACAAAGCTTCGTGTCTAACACGCGATGGAAAGTGTGTGCAATGGGTATCAAAGTCGAAGACTGACACGAACGCTGGACGTACAGAAGGGGTCCTCAATGCCACGTAGTGCGACTGGTAACCCGCCAGAACCTCGATCATTTCGGGAGATGGCCAGGAAATGCCGATATTCCGTGGGGAGGGGGCGGCGAGGGGAACGTTGGGATTCAACAGCAATAGTCTCTTGTTCCAGCTGCGGCCAGAAGATAAACGTAGGCGGATGAGGCGAGGAGGTGGAAATGGTTCGATGGAAGCCGCAACCTACACGCGCCGCAATCCTGGACAAACAATGCCTTTGACGCCGCCGGACGGCGGCGGCGCCGCAGTGTGATGTGTGTCCAATGCCTTGCAGCGCGCATCTGTGCGGGCCGGGCTGGTTGCGAACTGGCGAAGCTGCCTTGCTTCTGGTGGCGTCTGTTACCGTCTTGTCTCTGCGAGGCCCGATGGCAACGGAAAAATGTCTTGGGGCGGCGCCGTCATCGGTCCCTTGGTGACGAGGAACGGGGAATGCTGGGAGAGCGGGTGGACGACACGGGGGTGTAGGGGACCAATGCATTCCTCTCGAGACTGCCCGCGGCGCGCTTTGGGCGAGGCGAGACGAGACGAGACACGGGTAGGTAACGCGTTCGTGGGGGAGGGCCATCTCTAGGTAGACGCGATCCCCCCTCGCTGGTTGGTGTGAGATCAGCGGCGGATCAGCGGGCTGATGAGGATTACAAGGCACTGAACAAGCGAGGGCCCAGCCAGCCCAGCCACGGCGAGCGGGGGCCAGGCGGTTCCAGCGTACTAGTGAGGTGTTGACGTGAGAATGGGAATATCACTGGGGGACTACCCAGTACTTTTTTCTCGCTGGAACAGGGGAATGGTGGGCAGCGGACCGAGGGGCTGGGTTTGGCGAGGTCTCGAATATTTCGGCCAGGCCACTGTCACGACAAGGGGAACAATCCATGGTGTGTGGTGATTCGGAATGGGGACGGGGGTTGCTACTGGTCTTTTGTCAAAATAGGCTAGGCAGGCGTAAACCAAGGGGTGAGAATTCCAAAGCTTACTGTGGGCGTAAAAACAGGGACAGAGACAGAGAGAGAGAAAGAGAGACAAAGGAGCCAGAAAGGCAAAGACACGGACAGCAAGGAAAAGGTGAGAAGAATACCTACCTATGGCAGAGAGAACGGACGGGAGCGCTTCCATGCCAATTTACCTGTTGCGAAAACAAGTACCTTGCACGCTTGAAACACCGTTGCTGGTACTCGCTCTCCTATCGCGAACGGCGACCCCGCTTTCGGTACTGTGGCAGTAAATGGGAGGTCTGCACCAATCGCAGCGGCTGGTTGGCTCAGAATCTCATCATGGTGAACTTTGCAAGGAAGGTGAAGCTGGTGAAGTGGGTGGGTACAGACGCACAGACCGTGTCATGTGTATCCACTTTTACCCTCCACTCTTCACTGGAGAAGACCAGCACATCACACCAGAGGAAGGAGCGGTACGTCGAGTTGAGACGTGAGGAAACGGTCGACATGAGGGTGAAGCTCGAGGTTTGAGCGCGGGATATCTAGTGTGGACATTGGAGGAATTCCATTTCATCGCACAAGAGAATGATCGACTTTGCCAGACGACGATCAGAAACCCGTCTTGTCTTTCCGCAACAGCCACACAAAGATGATGTTGTACCTACATAGTACCTATTCGTGCTCCGTAGCCGCCCCGGAACCAACACACAACTAAGAAGGTGTCCACTCAATGCCCAGTGACGCTCGTCGTTGTCGAGTGAGAGAAGTGGAGGCCACTAGGGAAAAAAGACTGAGGCGAGGAAGGGGCCGTGTATCTCAGCACGCGATTTTGCGGGGAGAGATACCTGCAAGCCATGAATGTAAGTGGTGGAGTTTATTTTTATTTCGTTATCCCTCCCCCCCCCCCCGTTTTCCATCTCAATCTTGGTTTCGGTCGCTTCCTCCCCCCTCCTCTACAGACTAAACCCCCCGTTGTATACCTGGCCAACCCATGAGAGGTCCACTCGTCACGTTTGCGCTGTGATACAGTCCCGGCCCAGCCAGCGTTGTCTAGACAAGGCCCCCAGAAGCTCAAGCCCAGCCCTTTTTCTCTCCGTCTCTCAGTCTCCCTCTCCGCCTCACCTTTCCCGTCTCTCTCTACATGTGTCTGTATGATCAAGTGGTGTGTACCCTGGCAGTGTAGTGTGTGTGTGTGTGTGTGTTTCTTGTGTGTATCGATTGCAGGCACGCCGCAAACACGTCTGCACTGCCTGAGAAAGGGAACCCTCGAGACTACTAAACCGACCTGAACCACAAAACAAAAACAAAATAAAACAGCCCGAGTACTCATTATTACTGGGTCGAGCCCGGGCCTAAACAAGTAAGGAGAAAAGGAGAGGGGGAAAGGGGGCAGACAAGACAGTCTTCGGCGTCGCTTTCACTTTTTGGTCTCAAGTCTCCGGTCCACACTCTCGCTTTCACACACGCCACGCCTCTCGACTCGATTCTACTCTGGAAACCTTCCATTCTCCAGCCTTGGAACTTTGGCATTCTAATCGCCCCATCCGTCTCCGGCATTTGTCCCGTCATCCTCCTCCGCCGACTTAGTCCATCGTCCTTTTTCCCCCCACGCGCCGGCCGCCGACCGTCCTCGTCTCACCGCGTTATTGACCGACACCTGCCTTGCCTTGCATTGCCTCGCCTCCTCTATTTTTCCTCTCTCTCTGTCTCTCTCTCTTGCCCCCTACTCTTTTACCTTGGGCTCCCGACAGGGTTGCTGTGTGTGCTGCTGCTGCCGTTGTTGCTGTGCCGAGCACATACACTCCACCCACCTTGCCTCACTCTGGTACCTCAGGGGCCAATTCAGGCAGTAAAGGTACTAAGGCGACATTCGCACAGCGCTCACGCGAGTCGCACCACCCCTCCCAGGTACCTACTTACCTAACCGAGAGGTGTTCGTTCCTACCTACCCATTGCCGGCTACTTACCTGCCGCTGCGCTCGCTTGCTTCTTCTTCCTCCCTCTCTTTCTCTTGCGCGCCGCAGCCAAAATTCTCCACCTCCACAAGTACCTACCATACGGTACCTTACGCAGTAGTACCTAACTAGGTAGCACACATCCACTGTTCGCCCCGTACCTGCGACCGTAATCCCGCCCGCCACCTTTGAAATCCCCAACCCTCGATTCTCAAACCTGGTAGCCGTCACCTTTTACCACCGCCTTCGCACCTTCTCATCCCCCGACCCTGATTCTAATTCTGATTCCGCCCTGCACCCGATCTTGGTCCGAAATCTCTCCTTTCGACATTCCCCTCCCCCGCCGCCAACCTTGCCGTCTTTCCTTTGCCACGCTCTACTCATCACCTCTCAATAACCTCCACCCTACTCGAGAGGCACCATGACGCCCTCGCCTGGTCCCCAGGTCAACACCACCGAGGTGCGACGGCCTCGCTCCAGCCAGACCGTCTCCTTCTCCGTCGATGAGGGCAGCAACTCCAGCCATGGAACCGACTCGACAAGTCTGCAGTTGGCCGTTTCCGAGTGCATAGAGACCACGACAACAACCACGACGACGACAACCAAACGAACCTTCCCCCCCGTCTACCTGCGCGAGGTTCGTCCCCTCCACGAGCTCGACTCCAAAGAATATCCTCTCGCCTCCAAGCCTCTGCCTCCCGAACTCGCAAACTTTTCCTTCAGCGTTACCGGCTCCTCCCCCGACGCCATGGTCGATAACCCCTTCGTCTACAAAAAGGTATCTACCCCCTCCTTGCGCGTCGTGCCTCTATACTGTATCACTTGCTGACAAGGCCGGCTTCGCAGCGCAAAGCACCGCTTACTGCCGAGAGGCAACCCGCAGGCATCCTCAAAGAAGACGATTCGAGTCAAGAGTCCCGACGACGCACAGAAAAGTCCATTTCAGATACTCATCAGCGGAGATCGCGTCGCTCGAACCCTCGTGAAGCCTCGCCTTCCTACAATCAGTCCCCCGTCCTACCTTCGCGGCCATCGAGAAACCCCAGGCCCACCGGACTCGCCTTCCCCGAAGACCACTCCCAGAGACTTCGACGTCAACTTACCCAGGGCAAGCAAAGTGGGTACCTGGCAACCCCAGACACTTCTGAAGTCGTCGGCACCAGCTCAGAACGTGGCACCCGACCTCGATCGCTTCACCTCAACCGCGCGAGCCACACGCCTCCCGAGTCGGGCCCGAGCGAAACAAACTTGCAGGAGGCCGCCAGTCCCGTTGGCAGCGACGCCCTCACCGTCTTCAGCACCAACGTTGCTACTCCTCCCATCACCGATGCCGATCCCGAGCCCTTTGTCGACGATGAGTCGCTGCAGCAGTCCCTCAGAGCCGTTGGCCACCGGCCCTCAATCGATGCCGTGGCTGCGCAGGATGCGAGCCTCCCTAGTCCGAGACTTTCGCCAACGCTCGCCGCTGCCCAGCTGAACTCGAGAGACTCGGATGACGAGGATGCGGGGTCGCCGCAGAGCAGCATTGTCGCCAGACGAAATGTCAGCTTCCGGAACCAATCGTGGTTGAATGATTCACAGACCACCGAGGAGGGTGGCTACGTCTCCGACATATCCATGGTTGCCGATGACAGCACATCTCAACTCGACAACCTCGATGCCCATACCGCCATGATGAATGCACGCACCATGATGGAGGGCTTTGACTCGATGCCTAATGAGATGAAGAGCTTCATCATGTACAACCTCCTCCGTCGCTGTCCACGAAAGACTCTGCGTCTCGTGGCCGATGTCGTCACCCCCGCCTTGAAGTGTGATTTCCTGAAGCAACTCCCTCTTGAGCTGAGCTTCCACGTCCTGTCATTCCTCGACCATCGCGACCTGTGCAGAGCCGCGCAAGTTTCAAAGCACTGGCGGAACATTGTCGACACGAACGAAACCGGATGGAAGGAGTTATTCGACCGTGATGGTTTCACGCTCCCTCCTGGCGAACTTGACAAGGCGATCGTTCAGGGCTGGGGTTGGCAAGATCCCGTTGGCGTCACCGGTGCGGAGGTCGACTTAAGACCGCTCAGTAGGCTCGAATCGGCCGATAACGAACTCACAAAATCCGTCAAGACCGACTCAACGATCAAGCTACGAAGCTCCAAGCGCAAGCGGGCCCTCAACATGTCCAGTGCCGACCGATCGAAACGGAGGGCCAGTGGCCAGGACGCCGCTCGCTTGGAGGCCATGCAGTCGGAGGTCAAGCAGCACAAGTCCGAGGGGCCGCTTTCGGCTGCTAACGCCGCTGCGGCTGCTGTGCCCAACCCCAAGACGAGCATCCCAGGTCTTCAGAAACTGCATCTTTTCAAGTCTCTCTACCGACGTCACTACATGATTCGGCAAAGCTGGACAAGTGGAAAGGTGAAGCCCGGCCACGTTGCCTTCGCCGCTCACCCCCGCCATGTCATCACCTGCCTGCAATTCGACGAGGACAAGATCATTACCGGAAGTGACGACACCTTGATCCACGTCTACGACACCAAGACGGGCAAGCTCCGCAAGAAGCTCGAGGGTCACGAGGGCGGTGTCTGGGCACTGCAATACGAAGGCAACATGCTTGTGTCCGGATCGACCGACCGTTCTGTCCGGGTGTGGGATATCGAAAAGGGCCTCTGCACTCAAGTCTTCTACGGCCATACCAGCACTGTCCGATGCCTGCAGATCCTGATGCCGACCGAGACCGGCAAAGGACACGATGGCAAGCCAATCTTGATGCCGCCGAAGCCCCTGATCATTACTGGATCTCGCGATAGCCAGCTCCGCGTCTGGCGTCTGCCTGAGGTTGGGTCTCGCCGGTACATTCAGACCGGCCCCCCAGCTAACGATGCCGACTGTCCTTACTTTATTCGAACACTCTCCGGGCACACCCATTCCGTCCGAGCTATTTCTGCCCACGGTGACACTCTTGTCAGCGGCAGTTACGACAGCACAGTTAGAGTCTGGCGTATCAGTACTGGCGAATCTCTACACGTTCTCCATGGCCACTCGCAGAAGGTCTACAGCGTTGTACTCGACCACGAGCGTAACCGCTGCATCTCAGGTTCCATGGATTCTCTGGTCAAGATATGGGACCTTAACACTGGAGCGTGTCTGCATACCCTTGAAGGACATAGCTTGCTTGTTGGTTTGCTGGACCTGCGTGACGAACGTCTGGTGTCGGCAGCTGCCGATAGCACTCTGCGCATCTGGGACCCAGAGAATGGAAAGTGCAAGAATGTTCTGACAGCCCATACCGGCGCCATTACATGCTTCCAGCACGATGGTCGAAAGGTCATTTCAGGAAGTGAGAAGACAGTCAAGATGTGGGACATCCGCACTGGCGAGTGCGTGCAGGATCTCCTGACTGATCTTAGCGGAGTCTGGCAGGTCAAGTTTGACGAGCGGCGCTGTGTTGCTGCTGTGCAGCGTGACAGCTTGACCTATGTTGAGGTATGTTTTCTTCTTCCCCACAGAGACCAACAAAGTAGGTGGTTATACTAACAAATCTGTTAGATTCTTGACTTTGGCGCTGTCCGTGATGGCAAGCCCCTTTCAGAGCTTGGCGAACGCAAGCTTCTCAATGAGCCAGAGGTCAGAGCACTTCTGGCTGAAGACTTATGATGTGGTGCACGACAAGGTGGAGTTTTTAAGATGGGACAACAGGAGTTTTCACAAGCCAGTCTATCACGACGGGGAAATACAGCATCAATCAATGACCAACTGCATCGGGACATAATGACATCGGTAGGAGGGATTCAGATGGGGTTCCATCTTCATGTTCTTGGCGTTTTTGATGACGGTAGGACACAAAAAGGGAGTGGGCGTTTGCATGAATTTCCAAGCTGCGCAGAGCGCTTACCAACTCGTTGTATGGCTTAATGTAGATATCAGGCGACGCAGCCACACAAAAACAAATGGCTTATGGCACACGTTTCTGGCTGGCTGTTAGCGCATCCCTTTGTGAAGCATGTCTCTTTTGTGAAAGACACTTGGGATGAGCAAGTACGACCTGGATCCTGTTCTAGGAAATTAATTGCGCGCAGTGCATGCATGGTTAACTTAATCATGTGTTACATGGGCGTGAATCAATCTGCAACAGCCACCAAGAAGAAAAGTAAGTTTTTATGCTTCAGATGATAACATGACGTATAGGTGTTGAGAAACAGAAAACTGCGGGAGACTACAAAGCGATGCTAAGATCAAACTATGCAAAGCATATCTCCAGGATAACCAAGCAAACACATGTCACAGCTATGGCTGAGTACTCAATCTCGACCACCGCCTGTTGAATGCGTTCCTCTGGAACGGGCTGCTCAGCCTTGACGGCGCCCTTCCGGCCTCCTCCTTCTGTGGCTGCTTGACGTCCCCCTCCAAACCGAAGCCGTACGTCTCGGGACCGCCCTGGTGCGGATCTTTCGGTACGAGGCCGTAGCCGACCTTGGCGCCCGCGACGGGCCTGTGGTCGCTGTTGGGCGTTGTGGCCCAGGGGATCTTCTCGAGCCCCGGCCCACGGGTGGCGGCGACAATGCTGCTGAAGCGCGTGTTGCGGACGAGCCCCTCTTCGCGGACGGCGACGACGCCAAAAGCCACGCCGACGACGGCGAGTAGGATGGCGACGGAGTAGACGGCCCAGAGGTCGCTGGCGTGGTACTTGTAGCGGACGTCGGTGCGCTCGCGGGTGCAGCGGTACAGCATGTCGTCGCCCTTGTTGTTGCCCGTCTTGACGCTCGTGTCGTTGGCCCAGACGACGGCCAGGAGGCGGGGCTGGGCGAGCATGGAGAGGAGGATGTCTTCGTAGAGGCCCTGGACCTCTTTCATGAAGTCCTTGACGACGAGGTAGTTGTGCTGGTCGATGATGCGCGTCTGCAGGACCTCGGTGTTGGCGATGGCGTTGGGCTGGAAGATGGTTCCGTTGATGATGTTGCGAAACTGCAGGCCGATGGAGTGGTACGCCATGGCGCGGCGGTAGCGGGCGACGTCTTTCGGCAGGATGTAGTTGGACTCCGGGGTGGCGGTCGTGTTGTCCGCCGTCCCGTCGACGGCGTCAACCCCGGGGAGATAGCGGGTGTCTACGACGCGGTCGAGAAAGGTCCGCTTCGTGACGTTGGTCTTTTGCACGGAGCCGGAGTAAGCGAAGTCGACCTCGTACTCGGTCTCCCGGTGCTCGCAGCCAAATACCTTGGGGGTGTACGCCGTCCACCATCGGGGGTCCGAGTTGTTGGACGGCTGATCCAGAGAGGGCTCGTCGACGTGGGCGTATCCGAAGAAGAGGGCCGGTTCCGTGCGGAGCGCGCCGAGGTGAGGCGGGTACGGCGGGGGCATTGTCGGGATGCCGCCGGCCCCCGTATCTTTCATCTGTGGGTTCTGGTACTCCCCCAGCGTGGCGTGGGCGATGTACGTGTGGCTGCCGACGGGGGCGAGCATACTCATATTGAACGGCACGTCGGCGCCGTTGAGCTTCTTGGGCGTCGCTGCCGCGCCACTGGCCAGTTCCTCGCACTTGTATCCGGGACCCTGGAACTTGATGGAGAAGGAGCAGTTGTAACCGGCGCCGCAGATTTCGATGGCGGCATTGGTCCTTACCACGGGCTTCTTGCCCAGGAAAGCAGACGCGGCCACTTCTCGAAACTGCCGACTCGAATCGATCCAGTAGTCGAAGAAGTGCTCGGAGGACTGGTCGTCGCTCGTCTTGTTCCACAAGGACACGGATAGTTCGAAAAGGCCCTTGATCTTCGGAGTGGTTCGAAAGTCGTTGCTCTCTTCCTGCGTAAAATTGAGCGTGCGAATCGACGGACACATGGTTTCCTCGTGCATCGTCGCAGGCTGAACCGTGAGCGTGTCGGAAGTGAGCACCACCACCAGGGGCGTACACCAGACGTAAATCGCCAAGATCATGGCGACCCGGGCTTGACGGAAGACTTCCACGTTGAAAATGGCAGTCATGTCCTCTGCGGCCGCAAAGAGGGAGTCGACAGCACCCAGGGTGAGCATCTTCCTGCGGACTGTCATCCAAACTCTCTGCCGGAAGGCCTGGATAACGGCCGATGCGAGCGAGGCCTTACTAAGGAATGACAGCGCCGCGCCGTAGCGAAGCATGCGGATCTGACCGTCGGCCACGGTGCCGTTGAGCCTCGCGTAGAAAAAGTGGTGGCCAAGGGCGAAGGCGATGCCGGCAAACAGGAAGAAGTACATATTCCACGAGGGGTGCCAATACTTGTTGTAGGGCAGCAGGCTTTCTGGCGGGTAGTACATCGACTGCTGCCGGTTGCTTGGGGGTCCCCGCCATGGAGGCGACAGAAGGCCGGCTGCCGAAGACTGCGAGTCGACGCGGGCGTGACCCGGCCTCTTGGGCGGAAGACCTCCCGTCGAGAGGCCCCCTGTGTATGGTGTGCTGAGATTCGAAAAGGAGCTCGAGTAGTTTGAGTACTCAAATGGATGCATTTGCAATGGCGCCGGCCGAGGTCGCTGGTGCGACGGGGCATCGTTGCCAACGGACGGAGCCGAGAAGCAGCCCGCTGCGCCAGCGGTTCGCTCTGCAAATGACGGTTGTGGTGATTTGGCAGACGGTGTCGGTGGGCTCCTTCCGTGGGGCGCAAATGGGCTGCCGATGGGTGCCGGCGTTGTCGGCGTGGACCCGGCCGCGGTTATGGGCTTCCTTGTGAACTGACGGGCAGGAGGCCACTCTGCCGACGAGGTCATCTGAATATGATTTGGGTCTTGGAGGGTATTCTCCCGCACGCCGAGTCCTTGACCGTCCATGTTTGATTGGAAGTAGGTGATTGGGATGTGACCCGGACGGGGGTATCGGCTAGCGGTTGCTTTTGTTGATGCCGATCGGGTAGCGGCGTCAATACCTGTTGGACAAGACCAGGAGTTTGCGCCGACGGCGCAAGCACATCTGACGGGCAAAATTAGACCGTAGTTGGCGATCAACTGGTTGATGGGGGGTGAGACTTCTCCGTGTGGAAGCTCGCTGTGATGTGATATCGGCAAGGTGCAAGCTGGAATCAGACAGCTCGAAGACACTATTCGGAACAAGCAAGCGGCGTCGAATAAGACAAAAACGAAAACCACTAGACAACCCCCGCTAGAAGTGGCGATGATCAGGGAGAGGGGACGAGGGAGGACAGGTAAGAAGAAAGAAGAGGAAAAAGAGCTGGTAAGAACGGCTTGAGTGCTGTGTCACGAAAGGCCTGGGGTAGACAGCTACTATTACTACTTTTTCAGTACGAACCGGAGGTGGGTGTGACAAGTGCTCTTGCCCACTGCCACCTATTGTTTGAATGTGCAAGTACTCTGTACCGGACGAGCAACGGAGGAGGACGATATGACTTGACCTTTGCTCCGAGCCTCTGCCACATTGGCCTTCTTAGCCCCTTGCTAAAAAAGGCATATCCTTTTCGGGGCTGGTCACTGCAGCCAAGCTTGCTCAGCTCGAGGTGACGGCGCAGGTTTGGGGGCGTCACCGGAAAACGATTAGAGGTCATGGATACGCAGTACGCGATGACTACATATAGAGGCCAAGATATGTCTTGATCGAGAAGACAGACAATACATTAAAGAAAAAACGAAAGGCGGGAGCCTTGTCAGTTTCCTGACGGATAAAGCTGCGTATTAACCAGGGGCTTGGTTGTTTTACTGCTACCGGTACCTTTAATCGCCGTTGCTATTCTCAATGGTCTTGTTTGATGAGGCGGCCCACAAACCAGCCTGGGATGAGTAAGGTACAATGGCTACTTTCTTCGTACAATGTGCGAATGCTCTCTCTCTCGTCGTGGCGGCCTCGCCTTGTGGAGCCGCAGAGGATAGGTATGTGAGAAGGAAGATGAGTTCGCACGTAAGACATGGTAGCTCAAATGCAATGCAGGGTTGACGATGAGGTGAGATGACGGAAACGAGATTCTTAGGTGGTGGGCGAGGAGCTAATTGAAGGGGTCTCCGGAGTTGGGGGTTGGCTGTGAGCCCATCTCGTACTGTCACACTAACGGCACCTAGCCTCCCTTGAAGAGTGAACCCTTTAGCCTTGATGGGAGGCCTGCCCACATACCCCGAGATTGATACAAAGAAACGATAATGTGTAGGTTAGCAAGAGTCAGTGAGCCTTAATATAATAGCGGATGGAGTAAGGTCATGTTCTCGCGGCCCTTGCGCCTAGCCAGTTCCGACTCCACGGTTCTCGGGAACGTCTAGAGAGTTGGATAGGCGTTGGAATAGGGAGGACTTAAAGGGGGTGGGGTGTCGGGCTCGACGAACGACTGTCGATTCTCAATCAAGCAGAGAAGCTGTAGCTTGTCAAAAACCTGGTGATTGTGCGTTGTGGCTGCAGGACAGGAAACGGCGAGATTGGTGAAAGTTCGAGGGTGGCGTCAGAAGTAGCCGTAGGGAAAGCTGACATGCGCGTCGCAGTAGAAACCAAGAGAAGGCTCGTAGCCCCCCCTCCCACTACTCCCTCCACCAGTATTCTACCCTTCGTCGTCAGTAGGTTTGCGCTGTGTTGTTCAGCTGACACCTGAGTGGTGCCGATGGTATACCATTGACTCGCGTAATCTGCCCATTCTCGATTCAGCCCTACCGCCTCTTCGTCGGCTCCGGCCATGACTTGAGCACCGCCTCCTCCCTAGAGCCAATGGTACCTAACGTAGTCGAGGCCTCCTCCTTTGGTGTGTCGGCCAGTCCCCAATCAAACTTGCCGTCACCGCGGCCACTGGATCGATCAATCTTGGTTGGATGAAAATGTCGCGTGTTATGTCTCTTATTCGACAGCCCGTGCAGCCAGGAAACGCTCTGGCGTGAAATAATATCTATCATGAAATTGAAACTCTTTCTTCTTCTCCTCGACCTAAGATTCTGTACCGATACCTTTGCAAGTATGCTTCCTTCTCCCGTAGTACAACCCTCCTGATGATAATGCGAGTGTGAGTGCATATCCATATCCGTACGTTGTGATATCCCTCGTCCATGGTACCCATTACAATCCCAACTCCGTCTAGGCCGGGGACACCGCCCGAGCTATATGCATTGTTTCCGTTCTTCATTGTCTTCATCTATTCGTCGCTCTCATCGCCATGGTTCAAAACACTAACGCAGACACCCGCTCCTCTCTGTCTCTGTGCTCCTTCTCCTTCTTCTTGAAGAGAGTCTTGAGCATGTTGTTCTTCTTCGGCCGCAAGACCGCCTCGATAGCCTCGTCCGCCTTCTGGCGGCTGCCGTCTTCGATGGCCAGCGTCGACACACGCTCACTGCGCTTCGACTTGGAGCTTCGGTGGCTGCGGTGGCTGCTGGCGACGCTCTCGGCATCCTTCTCGGACCTTGCAATGCTGCTCTTGCGCTCGGGGATCTCCGACTCGCACATGCTGCGGTGCGACCGGGACGACTTCTCAGTCCTTTCGGTCCTGTCCGTTCTCTCCGTTCTTGAGCTGCGGTGCGTCTTGGAGCTGCGTTGCGTGCGGAAACTCCGCTCCGTGCGAGTGTCTGGGTCGCCGCGAATGGAGCGAGCGGCTTCGGGGCTGATGAGCTCCATATCGGCGCTCCCGTCCTCGCCGAAAGGCGCAATGCCGCGCCGCCAACTCTCGATGGAGCTAAGTTCCTCATCAAGACGGGGATCGAGGACGTAAGCCTCATCGTAGACAACGCTGCCTTCCCGAGACTGGGCGTACGGGTCGTACTGTTCTGGGGGATAGTCGTACTCGATGGGCTGCGGTACCGGTTGAGCCTCGAATGCCATGGCGTTGGCGATAACCGCCTGCCTCTGGGCCTGTGCATCCTTGATCTGCTTTACAATCTTCCATCCGCCGAACATAACTACGGTGATGCCGATGCTCGCGCCTGCGGCAATGAGAAACTGCGGCGACGCAAGCAGCGCGAAAACGGCGGGCGAGCCTCCCTTGATGACTGATAAGAATGCAGGCGACATCTGCTTCAAGAGCGTGGACAGCTCGGCGAGGGTCAGAGCGACAGCAGCAGCAGCATCGGGGTTTCCCTGCAGATGGGCAATGGTAGCAGTGGCCGAGTGGTGCATGCACTTGGCTTCGTCGAGAAGCCCCTCGACCCTGGCGACAAGAGTCTTGGCCTCCTTTTCCTTGGTCAAGGGGTCCAGGTCGGTGCGATCCTGCAGATCGGGAGGGATGTTGCCGTAGGCGAGGTCCATGTCAATATCCTTCTCCTTGTGGCCCTTTGCCATGACTGGCGCTGACATGGTACGGGGAACCATGGAACCGCGGATTGTCGCGGAGTCTGCGAGGCTCTCACTACATGTCGGCGCAGTCGTGTAGTGATGCATGGCCGGGCGGCCCATTGCCGTCTCTGCATAGGGGCCTCGGTATGCGGAAGGGGGCGGTGCTCTTGATGGCGTGACGCTGGAGACTTCAGAATGCGTCTTGAGGTTGTTTTCAGTCAGGGCCCGTCGTGGGTAGCACTCGATATCGCGGTCGTGATATCGGTGCCTCGACTGGGAGCGTCCGGAGCGATGGCTCCTCCTGGAGCTGGCTACAGAGCGGCCATCATCATGCGAGTGGCGGCGATCGAAGGCCTCGGGAGGAGGATCGCGTGCGGTGTCGAAGGTTTGGGCGCGCTTGAGGACCTCGCGGTCGGCCTTGATAGCAGCCTTCTTCTCCTGGTAGGATGCCTTGGCTTCCTTGAAGATACCAGCCAGGTGTTTGCCCTACAGTATTGGAAAGGTGATACGTCAGCTATTGGTCCAATGTCTTTTGCCTGATAGTGGTAGCGCGTCTGCATTGCTTGCATGTCGAGTGTTGCACGCAGGCCCGACAGCCGAATTCGAGGGCTAGATCGCAGTAGACATGGAGTCTGAAAGAGGGGCGGTGGGGAGCAGGAGCAGGATGCAACGGGTGTGTGCCAGAGAAAAGAGACTTACGGTACTTATGATTTTGCCCGAGTTGTTGATTATGGTAACCGTCTGCGTGAGGGCCATGATGATTCTCAATCACCTGCCCAGCTTGTGTCACCGAGAAAGTGAAGGATGCGCGTGAGGTTGATGAAGGGGGATGTTGCACCGAAAGAAGGTGTGTGTGAGGGACTCACACACAGGCGGCAACCTGGTGTGGTGGTGTTGGTGCGGGCGATACTAGTTGGTTTTTGAAGCCTCCCGTCTTTTTAAGTGACGACAAGGTCCAGGGTGCTCAAGAGGACCCCGTCACTATTAAGGAAGAAGGGGGGGGCTGGGCTGGGCTGGTACTAGAGGGAGCCCAGTTAACCCAGTCCACCGCCAAAATGATTAATCTTCTTTTGCTGTTCCGAGGAGCCACTTCGCGGGCACGGGCACTCGGCGGGGGGGCGCTTCTGGACACCTTCTTCGGGCGGTAAAGGTCCCGCGCTGTCGACGATGCGGTGAGGGAAAAGGAGGCGGCCCTTAAAACACAAACAACCCCACCGTCAACGTTCCAAACGGAAGCGAATTACCGACTTGGGTGACAGGGCACAGGGCCACGAGCGGAGCAGACCGAGGACGGGATTGTAAATCGGTCCCACAAAGTCTCGAAAAACGGATCAAGACCCCCCGCGAAGACGACGCGGTCGAAAGGTGCTTTAGCCGGCAACGCGCGACAGGCGAGAGCCGAGCAATGAGCGATGTGGGGATTTCAAGGTCGGGATTTGTTCTGGAAACGAAGATGCGTTTTGTGACGGCGATAAGGCCGAGTCCAATATGACGGTGTGTAAATGTAGGTGAGCGTGTTGCATGCAAGCAAGCAAGCAAGCAAGCTGGTCTCCCTACCCAAGGTACCCGGTACAGAGGTAATGGGGTAACAATAAGGAGGCCACAACGTGTTGGTTAAGATGAGCGAAGAAATAGCGGGGAGAAGAGGGGGGAAATAGAGACTTTGAATGAAGGGGACGAGAGGGACATATCGACACATGAAATACTCGGATTTACACCTTATTCATGGCCGGCACCCTTGGGAGATTTGAAATTGAACCAGTGAGAGACATGTTACGATGTAGACGCCAAAGCCGACTCAACGGATGAACGGGGGACCAAGCCCAGCAATCGGATCGAAACTCTGCTCATCGTGCGTGGTGTTGGTCTCCCATCTATCACAGTCGCATCCGCTGCAGCTGCAGCAATCACAATGACAGCTTGACGGCCCGCCTCCTCTTGTGCGTCCTCACTTCCTGATGGCCGAGGAAAAGCCACCCCTCCTCCCTCCTCCCTCAAGGGACGGCGGCAAGACCAGCCCAGACCGTTTTCAAGACAAGGCGACATCCCGGCGATTGGTCCCGGGGAAGCCTTCGAGCGCCCCTTTTACATTCTTGGGCCTCGTTGCAGCTGACCACTTCAGAAGGGACAAGAAGAATGGGGACCAAACTGGCCAAACGGAACGGCAGATTTGTGACCTTGACAGGTCCGACTGGACGCGACTGGTCGAGCCAGAGCCACCGCTTTCCCATTTCCTGGCCTCTCACACCAGAGCTCCAGCTGGGTCTGGCCCACTCCCACGCTCATCACTCACCTCTTGGGACTCACCACCTCCGTCACTGACCATGTGCTTGCTCCAATCCGGTCTCCGGCTTCTTCCCGCCACTCCGACACTTCATCCCCCTCCTCCGTTTCCTGCCCTCTTCACCGCATCGAATCACGCACCAGCTGGTCAGGGATCACTCACGAGGAGGCCAGAAGGAAGAGAGAGAGAAAAAGGAGGAGAAACCGAGCAGATAGCAGTGAAGTCGGTGACCGAATTTCCCCAACTTTTGAATCCCTCTCTCATAGTGTATCCTCCAATGCATGATGCACGCACGATGAGGTCGTACAGCTTCACTTTCCAAATCGGGGCCAGTTTGCCCACTTGTCACTGCTGTATTGCTACCCAGCACTCGATACCCTGTTGGTTCCTGACGTCGTGTGTTCCAGCACCGATAGCTTGGCTGATAGCCGTTAACCGTTCATCTTCGTCATGGTGGATTAATTGACATGAACACGAACGTGGGCGGCGGGTGACCGCGGGGTAAAAGGCCGCACGAATTCGTGCTCTCACATCTTGAGCTTGGAAGCTAGGCCGGTCGTGTCATGTGCATCACCTCAGGATCTATTGGGCCTACCTAGGCAAATCGCTGTCGGGAGGTCGGGCTCTCATTGCCATTCTGACTCAGGTCTCGCTCCTACGACCGCCAAAATTATTCATCTTTTGCGCGACAAACACATGAGATACATCCCCCCCACCAACCACTCGCTCCTCATCATCATCTAAACAACAAACCAACGTGCTCTGCCACATCTTTCCCCTATTGGACTCAAAATGCCCTTGTCAAACCGCACTCTAGTCAGCACCGTCAACTGCAGCCGCCGATCCTGCCACACCCATGATCGGGTACTCTCACCACCTCCATTAGGCTGCCATGCACCCGCGATACCATTCAGCATTGCAGGATATCTCCGCCTGCCGTCTCAGCCATGGTCTAATAATGGCTGGTTGTCTGTCCGTCGTCAGATGCTCCTGTCGATCCGGCTGCTGAGAGTGCGACACGACAGCAGGTGGCAAGTATCAGCTTCAGCCCCTAGCGCACTGCTGAACTCAAACCGCTCTTTGGATCTAGTCCCCCAAGGCCTTCATCTGATCTTTAATCGGTATACCTAGACAGCTGGTGTTCAGGAGAGAACCGGGCATAGCTATCAAATTCGTCGGCTGTCTCAGTACTGACCTCCGCGATTATTGATTAACCGCCGGCCTGGGACCAGCGGCCAGGCTTTACCACCAAGTCTTGTTGTTAGTCTTACAACGCATAGGTCGTTTCTTTTCTTTTTGTGCCGCTTTGACCCCTTGGGTCAGCCACCCAGAATCGTCATGTCAGCGGAGCAATCACAATGCTCAGCGTTTCGCTCCCATCACCGAAATTGCGTTGATGGCAAAGGAAACCGTTTATTAACTGAAGACGCTTCTTCTGCCGCTCCACTGTGCCTGTCATGGTCATTCTTTGGCGTTGTCTGGCCATTCTAGTATCAATCCAACTCTATCGCTGTTGGCTATCGTTCCGCTTTCGGACATTGACCTTAACTCCGCACTATCATGGCTTGCGCCGTCCGTCGCTGACAAATTCGAGTCATTGATATCGGGAATATCTTTGGCCAGTGAGGACCTTGACTACTTCTCAGCTGGTTACATGAAGTTAAACTTGATGGCTCTTCATACGTGACCTGCAACAAAGCCGCCGAAATACGTCAGGTCTTTTAGAACTAACAAAACACTCCCCATCCTCTTTAGTGAGGGATATTATGTCCGAATGAGTCTTGACTTTGGCCTCACTCCGACTCGGAGCAACGGTGCTCCATATGTCTCTTTTTGCGAACTTTGCAGTAAGCCCTTCACACAAGGTACGTTTTCGACATTCCGTAAGAACACGCGTTCACCCATCATCACCTGTGATCTGACAAGACGTCGATTCCTAAGAAACCGCGTTAAAGAGACACCTGACATACTGCCATCGTACAAAAGCTCGGCCTCGAGCCCGCCCAAAGCCATGCCGAGAATGCAGCGCCGCTAAGTGCAAGTGCAGCCTTCAGCCCTGCTGTGCACGTTGCAAAGAGAAAGGCATTCGCTGTGTCTACCCCGGGAGGACGACTCAACAAACTGAAGGGTTTGCTATCGCACTTTCGTTTCAAAATTCATCGGTAATATCACAAGCTCGCCCATCCCAATCGCCCCTCCACATCGACAGTTTATCATTGTTTCCCCATACCGAGATGCCTTGGGACTACTCGATAGATTCAATGTACCCAGGTGATGCTTTGCTCTTGGGAGATAGTACCAAGCTAGGGGTTGATTTTGCTCCTGGTCTCGAGGTTTTGGGAGATGACCTCAGCGTTACACATACGACACCAACTCCAGAGGCATATGAGCATACCATCTTTTCTAGTACTCAAAGCAACACTTCAGTCGTACCGGAAGCATCATTTCCGCTCAATCGCCTAGACTCAATTAGTGTCATGTCCGAAAGCAACACAAACCTCATCAGAAGGGCGCTACGTTCATACCCTCTCATGATGACCCGAAGATCATCATTTCCACCTTTTATACACTCATATGAAGAAAAGAGCCATCTACCCGAGCCTCTCGCCAATTGCATGAGCATCGCTCTGCTATATGTCGCACGAAACAGTGATACGAGGTCTTTCCTATGGAAAGCAATTCGAGAAGAGCAAGAGCGAAACATGAGACAGGTCGGTCCTTGTATAGCTTATGCTCTTGCGCCAGAGACTAATATCAATAGATGGGGAATTTTACCAAACATGAGGTTTTCGCAGCTTTACAGGCGGAGATTATCTATATCATTATGCGCGTTGTGGATAGCGAGGGCATGTCAGCCGAGGATCGGGAATACAACTTGGAAATGATATCGGCATACTCAGTTCGTGGTCAAAGCTTCAAGAGGATGTACTAGGCTGACAGAAATCTAGGCATTTTGGAAACGATTCATGCTTATAGCTGATACTCCATGCACTGTTGACTCAAGTAAATCTGTCTCTTGGGAAGACTGGATATTGAACGAGTCTTGCACAAGGTAATTCATCTTTCAGACTCACGGTCTCACGATGGTTCAACTAAAACTAGTTCAATAGGGTTGCTTGCGTCTGGTTTCTCGTTGCACAGATAGCCTGCGTAAAGGTAAGCGTAGGCTGTTACGTACTGGAAAACTGGATAAGTTTGCCTCTCCCTTGCCACAAAGCACAGTGGGCAGCTTCTACACAAGAGGCCTGGAAAAAAGAGACGATTGCTCTATCATACTCACAGAACTCATTACATCGATTGTCTTCTTTTGGAGAACTTTTGGAATGCAATCGAGCTAGCAATGCTGGGTATAACGCAAAAAAGCTGGACACTTGGAACTCTGGAGTAGACAACGTCGGAAATCTGTTGAATCTAGCTACGACTATAATGTAGTACTAATCCATGTGGTCAGGCAAACTGCTATTTCCCATAATTAAGGCTAAATCAAGAGAAGGAAGTGTCATGAGGAATATAAAGCGTTTAATACCGCCCATAAGCAACGGCGCGTGATAGAACCCTCCGAGCAGACTCACGACAGAGTGGAAGCTATATCTCTCTCACCAGGGTATGACACCTTGCCGGTTTGAGAATGTCCCCGTCGGTCCTCCCGGACCGCTGGTGGCTAAGTTGATGATTCTCTCAGCACCAACCTCAACAGGCGTGCCATGATCGTGGTAGCCAGTCAACTTCGTTTTGACCAGTCCTGGGCAGACTGCATTAGAAGCTCCACCGACGTCTTTGAGTAACCGTGCATAGTTCACCGCGAGTATGTTCAGAGCCGCCTTGCTGGCATCGTACGCCTTGTAATCGGTGTCGTAAAAAGTAGCGCTCTCGTCCAAGGACGCCTCTAAGGAGCCCATCAAGGAGGAAACGAAGATGATGCGTGGGTACTCGGCCTTGAGTAAAAGTGGTAGAGCTGCCTCAGATAATACAGCCGTGCCAAATACGTTGGTCTCAAAAGTTGTGCGGAAAAGGTCGCGAGTGGAGGTGAACGCGTCCGGCGAGAGGTCGATGAGAATACCGGCATTGTTGACAAGGACATCGAGTTTGCCGTATTTATCGTTTATGTGCTCGACAGCTTTGCAGATGGACTCATCGGAGACGAGATCTAGCTGTACAGAGGAGACAGAATGACCCCCAACCTGGTTAAGGGAGTCAGCCAGCCTCAAGCCGGACTCTGCGTTGCGGGATCCGATAATGACGTGGAAACCGGGCGTCTTGGCTAATTGGCGGACAACGGCCTCACCAATGCCGGCGTTTCCTCCAGTAACGAATGCAATGATCATCGTGGGTATTCGAGGTTCTGTGAATCTGTAATAGAATCCGAAAGTTTATGTCTGCTTACAATTAAGTTGATCGACTTGTTATGATATTGTAAAGAAGTCAGGTCTCAATAGCAGTATAGTTGAGGGTATATATTTCTTCGTCACCAGAGTACGCAGTCACACGTCCTGTCAGGGTATCACTTCAAAATCGCTGCAGATGACAAATTGGGCTCTTGTTCTACTTCCAGTCTTTGCAAAATACCGGCCAAATTAAGCGGCGAGAAGTGGGTCCTTACCGGCCACTTTCGCCGGAGAGTATGAGTTGTGGGGCCAAGCCTGATAGGAAATACACCCACGCGATACATCACTGGGTTTGTGACCTATGGGCGTGTTCTTGATCGAGTTTATGGTCGAATCATCGCTTAAATCAGGTGCGACTCACAAGCTTAGACTTCTCAATCACCGTTCAAAGGTTGCAACCGAAGGTTGAGATGTAATTACTGCCCAGCAATCTGATCGCAAACAGGACCTCCGCAATCATTGTTCGCACGCATGCATATAGCTGTCGACACTTTTTATGCAGGCTAATATCTTACTGTTCTCCACGTATTCTCATAGCTTAGTTTATATACTGTATAAATTATCTTTCATGTTTCTTAGGGCTATGTTTTACTATATATATCCAGCTCAGGTTTGTGTATAAGAATGCGTTGAAGCCGATGTGGTTAGGTAATAACCCAATTTGAGGTTTAGTGCGCGGACCTGAATCCCTTTCTGGGGTAGAAATGACGGAGGGGAAAAAAGATGCTCTGATAACCCGCACACAAGAGTGTTTGGATTGGAGGGACATAGATACCAAATGGCAATGGACGACGCTGACAGACGAGTGACCGAGATAGGGAGTCTGGAGAGACCTACTGGGGCTTCAAGGGAGAGGCACCACAGAAGGTATCATGAATTATGCAGTGAGACACACTCGGTACAAGCACACAGCCTACAAGTAAAAGTAGAAGGTGACTATATTTACACCTTACTAAAGAGGGAATAGGAAAGACAGACCAGGCCCTTCACTATCAGAATATACGTCTTCGTCAGATGTCAAATGTATTCTCAATTCCACACTGTCCATTTGGCAAACCCAGGGGACGCACTGACAGCACATTGCTCGTCGTCTGAAGAGGTGGCTTGTTTTATTTCGGGAAACACCACGGACAGAAAGAATGCAGAACATGAGCCCAAGGCGTGACGAAAAGGAGCAAGTGGCCATCCCTCCACTGAGCTGACGACTCCACGACTGTTCGGTCCCACATCCATGCGTTCGCATCCGCAACTTGAATCAGAGCCTACTAAGTGAATTTCAAATTGTTGCACCCGACGTCTATCAGGCTTGTAACAGACCCTCCTCACTGCTAGACACTGGAACCTTCTGGCGAATTACTCTCGAACAGTGAATATAGGTTGCTTCTCAAGACAAATAAGGAAAAGAACTGAAAAGTACAGTACCATCCCCAGTCCCACGTTCCATAGCTGTTTCCTGGTGTTGCATTTAGTTTCTGTAGAAACAGGCAGAATAAATACGGAAAGGGGAAAAGCGGTTGACTATTAGAATCTATCTACGACACAATGAGATAGATAGACATACCTAGTCCTTCAGACGCCTCGAGCTATGCCAATCGTGGTGCCTGGGACGTAAGCTGAGCTATGCACGCCACACTGACGCATATCTTCCTCACTACACATCAATATGTCGATGCATTACATCGGGGTAAAGGGATAACCTCTAAGATGAATGTGATTATACTCCCCTTTGACAAAGGTTGCAAGCCAATTCACGGGAATCTGGACGAGAAAACGGATGTTTTTGCGTGTTGACAAATGTTGACTTTGTTACATGTGATGTGACAAGCACTGACGTTCCCGGTGGGATCATACTCCGACGCAGGGGGTGGTCTGTGTACCCGATTTCAAGGTCAAAGACGTGCATATACACGTACCAAGATAAGTTCAGTACCAACTTGAATTTGTCAAATGGTTCAGACGAACTGCCCCCTCTTACAGCTGTCGGGCGTTCGATGCCCTTCTCGGTATCAGAGCTGCAGCACCTGGGGTGTACTCTTTGACTTGCTTAGACTCAACGTAATCAGAAGCCAAACCACTTGATATTTTGCACAGACTGGATTTACTCAAGAGTGCCGGGGTGTTTTCCGGTCAAACAAATCTCGAAACGTTTGAAAAAGGTCATTGGTGTACATTTGTGGCTGGTGACACACACATACACATTTGCACGCTGAATGCTGCCTCGTCCACCAGATCGAGTTTAAGGTTCTGCTCATCATCGGCTGGTGGTCAAGTTGGCATGCAGGAGATGGATTGAAGGCAAAAGTCCTCGAATATAAATTACGAGATGGCTCCTCAATGCGACGAGTTCTATCTCTATAAGCCGAGTTTGCTAGTCACCTAGAAATCGAACAAAACTAACTTCCTTCTCATTTTCTTCCAAGAAAGCTCTTCACAACATCAACACCCGGATCAGAAGAGTAGATCGCAATGCGTGGCTTCGCTATTGTGGCTTCGGCCCTGTGTGTCACCTATGTCTCCGCGCAAGCGCAAGGAGCTACTTGCTTTGATGACCTCGACTGCGCTCTGACGGTATGACTTCGACACTTCCCTACCCAATATTGTGTCACTGCAGTACAATTTGAGGGATGCTGACCATTTTCTCCCACAGGGTCAGGCAAATGCTAAGTGTGTGAGAGCACAAGCTGGCGGGCTTTTAGGGTAAGCGCGGAGACCAACTAATCTGTCACACGTTGGTTAGCAAAAACTAATGCAGATCTCAGGAATTGTGCAAGCGGTGCTGCTGCTGCCGCGGGAGCCGGGAAAAAAACTGGGGTCTCGACTCCAGCAAAGGTAAACGCCGCCACCGAGGGAAAAGGCTCGATACTCGGCGCTAGGCAAGCTGCCGCTGCGCCAGCTGCATCACCCGCTGCAGACCCTATCGGTGCTGTGCTGGGCACAGCTGCTGGAGTTCTCAAGGGCAAGGGCGCTCAACCTGCCGGTGCAGCGGCACCCGCCGGCTCGCAAGCAGCAGACCCTGTCGGCGCCGTCCTAGGCACAGCTGCTGGGGTTCTCAAAGGCAAAGGGGGAGCACAGCCTGCCGCTGGAGCTGCCGCTGGACAGCAGCAGGCCGACCCTCTGAACACTGTTCTGAACGCCGCAGCCGGTGTTCTCAAAGGCAAGGGAACTGCTCAACCTGGCGCCGCTGCTCCAGCTGCAGGCGCTGCCGCCCCAGCAGCTTCAAAGCCAGCCGCTGCCGCCCCGGCACCCTCGAAGCCAGCAGCTGCCGCCCCGGCACCTGCAGCACCGGCGGCTGGAAAGCCGGCTTCGCCTCCTGCTGCCGCTCCGGCCCCTCCTGCCGCCGGAAAGCCCGTTCCGCCGCCTGCTGCCGCTCCTCCTGCTGCAGCCCCTCCTCCTGCGCCTCCAGCTGCCGCTCCGGCCCCTCCTGCCGCTGGAAAGCCCGTTCCACCGCCTGCCGCCGCCCCTCCCGCCGTCGCTCCTCCTGCTGCAGCACCTCCTGCCGCTGGCAAGCCTGCTCCGCCTCCAGCTGCAGGCCCGGCCGGTGGGCGGCCAATCCCCGCTTCGCCCAGCAAGCGGGCTCGTCGGGTTCGTTTTTAAGGACACCTCGGGCGCAATTTATCGAAGAAGGGGGTTATAATTTGTTTGAGCTCATGTATCCGCTTATACACACTGGTGTGGCAAAGCGAACATCGGGGTATTGGTGGCCTGCGGGGCTAGAAATCATTCAAATCAATAGCATTTATTGCGAAGAGTGGGAATAATATCCCTCCTTCCAAGACCCGCCTCTCTCTTTTTGTGTTCCCCAAATAGGCAAAGCAATGTATCCGAATTGTTGGAAATTGAATGCTATTTTAGATCGAAATCTGATTCTGTCAAGGTTGCAAGTTGACAATGCAAATTTGGCCAACAGATTATTCCGCTTTTGTCCATAAACTGCTTTCCATTTTGATGATGTGTTTCCGTTTTGTAGCGAGCAAAATCAAGTTTATCGAAAAGGCACTGGCAGATTAAGATTTCACCACATCGATACATACATACTCGGAGATCACCCGGACTGAAAGTCTCAATCTCACCTGAGCTGTCACATTTTACCTCTTTCGCCGAGCTTAAAATTAGATCAACTTTATCTTGTATTCAGAAGATGATCTTGCCTGCGAACTTGCGCCCTTTCCTTTTGGAATCCGTCAGACGCGAGTGACAATCTATGGATAAGTGTCCATAAGGCAATTTGCTAATTCCGATCAATTCACTGAAGCTGCAAGCGCCAGAGGAGTAATGCTCAAGGCAAGAGAGATCACTAAACTTTGAAGGTCTGAATGCAGCCGAATCTGTTATGCAATCTACTTCACAAGCCCTCGGATAATGACGTTGGCTTTTCAAACAGTAAGCATATCAATAGTACTATCCACTGCGTAAGCAGCCTTGAAATAAGAAGAGGGCTCACTCAGCTATAGTCAAGTTACAGATCCCATTGTCCCATGCAAGGAGCCTGTCACCAAATCGTATTCAAGAAAGTTTGGGTTCAGCAGACACCAGAATAAAATGGCAGAAATAAATTAAGATAGCCTGCAAAGAAAGGTCAGGCGGAGAAGACCAAAATAATAGACCTAATCAGCTAGAGCTATCCTAAAGTCATGGCAATATATATCCCCGTTCCCAACCTATCGACGAGAAAAATGTTATTATTTATGGATGGAAAGTGATGAAACACTTCATGTGACTTAGGTATCAGGAAGAATATCACATTGGGTACAGGATGAGAGACACCGGCCCCTGACTTTCTTTGGTGCCTGATTCCGTATGGTTTTATTGGGGCCGGCTGCTATGTAGGCGTTATGCTTACATCATATATAACCCTTTTCAACTTGGGGGTTAGGAAGCTTCCCTACCTGTGACTGAAAGAACCTTTCTTTTTGACTCTCTCGTGTTTGTACGGTTGCGCAACAAATATTGGAGCACCGGAGACATCTAAAAGTGACGACCACTATTTAGAATGAAACAATCGAATGACTTACTATAGGTTGATATTTATTACTTTGTAGCTATATACATGTGTATAACCTAACTGGACTTAAGAAACCATTATAGACTACCAATATGTCCTTTTGGTCTAGCTTGTCTTAGGCTTCACCCTTTCTTTCAGTCACTTCAACAGCCATCTCTGAGATTACGCACGGTCCAATGAAGTCCCATGCTTTCCATGACCGAGTCGAGTCAATAGACGCTAGCTCAAAGTGAAGAAATATCTCAAATAAGATTTCAGTTGAGGATGCCGTCGCGAGTAAACTTGCAGTATATGAATTTCGGTGCGTACCTCGAAGATAGTCTAAGAGAGCTCGATCTATGCCGCGGGCTTTCCCAAGCACATAAAAATTCCCATGCCCGAAAACAAGGTCGTTGGCACAAATCATCTTCGCGAGCTTACCGCATCTCGCTCAATCACCTCTCAGGTCGGAAAGCCTTTTAATCCCTTGCCATATGCCTGCTCACTTCGGTGTATCGCGTACGCCGAGTAGCCTATGCAGATACCGCCTGGGAGATAGCTATCCTCCCCGTCAACCTCAACTATGTCACCTCCAGGTGGCGTGTCTCGCGAGAAGATATTGACTACAGGGGGTCATACTCTTAAAGACTCGCGAAGAAAAGCTTACAAGTACGGTGATTTTCTTGCTTGTGCTAAATCAATGACACCTTTACCCGTTCTTGGAGCGGCCCCATCACGCACAGCACCGTCGATTTCACGCTGCAGTATCGAGTAGACACTACCATTCGTCATGATTTGAGGAATGGCACCACGAACAGCAACTGCAGTTGTGTCGGGTCCGGCAATAAATCGCTCGAGTGCCTCCGATCGTAACTCGTCGTTGCACAAACCGTTACAACGAATGATGCTAGCATATCTGACTGCTCGCCGGTATCGATTCTATTTCGTTCGTCGATGTAGCGGAAACACCCAGCAATCATCTTGCCAAAGCCATTGTTGTCGGTAGGATAGGGAGCAATGAACCTCCCGATAAGAGGGGCAGCTGATTTCTAAAGGGCCTACCAAGCTGACGGCAGACAAACCCTCCTCGGTCGAATTGAGGTAGTCGTCTACGTCGCTGTCAGGCTGCAGCATACCGAATGCTTTACCCAGCCCAACAGCACTGGTCACATCGAGTGTGAAGTAATGGATTTACTTCCCCATGTCCATTGGCACAATACTGTTGGTAGATGAAAGGTATTTTGACCTGATTAGGTGCAGCAGCTCTTGCAGACGTTGATCAACAGTCGGCTCGAGGTCAAAGTTCTCTCTGCCTGAGTAATACAGCGCTAGAAATGTCAGCTAAGATAAAAGTGAAGCATGTGAGAGTTGGTAAAAAGTAGAAATGGAACTTGCCCCCGGAGCCATTTGTTTCCGCCTGATCTTAAGTTTCCTATTTTCTGTCTGGGTAAAAACATTATTTCTCCGGCACTTTACCCGACGAGCATGGTAGTACCAGTCAGATCGCTTGTAGCTCGGGTGTTTATTCACACGTGCCCGAACTTCCGGCGAAGATGTTACCAGCAAACCTGGCGCTATGAGTGCAAATGAGCCTGAGCCAGTGCTAGCACAGCTTCAGACGAATTTGTTTGAAGCAGTTGGAAATCAAGGGCCAGAGTCTGTAATCATTCGGAAAGACGCAACATACTTCTCATTCATCTCAGCATACAATTCATGACAGTTAGGGGTGACAATTACTCTGCTAGGAGGCAGGTGCGTTATGCCAGTCCACCATGACCCCTCAAATTGCCTCAGTTTGACATACAAAGTGATTCGATTAATAACGTATACACACGTCGAATTGTTGACAATCGGAGCGACTGCCCGTGTTGAGATTGGGCCAAGAACACTCAACGTGTATTTGTTGAGGAAATGTATAAATAGGTCGTTTCATAAGTGAAAGGTCCCGTTCTCTTGATATTTATACGAATACCTAATTCCCCGTAGCTTATACACTAGCAGCAGATAAGGCAATCTGCTACCGCAGTTAGGCCTCAATCAGAGTCAAGGCATACATCAGCAAACGATCAACAATCTATTCACTTCCTATATCTCGTCATGGATATGTCTAGACTAACATTAATAAAAGCGGAGTGATACCCATCTGAACACCCTCCGTTGCATGCACCCGGGCTATGACTAGGATTCCACTGGACGGACATGTTTATCCGGCTTACTTCTAACAGAGTTATCGCCGCCTTGAACCCCATTTTCTTGAAAAATAACAGAGTTATACAGCTCAATAGGCTTGTTCAGAATAATGACGTTGGTTTGGAGTAGTGAAACAGTCCAGCGTTTACATGATATGTAATGGTTGTCGTTAACGCGGCGCTTCCTTCTTCTCCATGATTGTCTAGACTTTAGCATAGCCCACTGTAGCACTTTATGAGCTATAAGACAGCGGACCCCCTACACTGAGGGGGTTGATTAGGGAAACTGGAATATTAAGCTAAATTGTTCGTTGCACATGTGAGAAGGCAAAAAGCCTGGAGCTGACAATTACTGCAAACAGAAACAATGTACCTTTGAAAGGTCAAGCATAGAATATGATATTACATTTGTAATCTGTCGTAGGATATAAGACACTAATAACTGCCTGTTTCGTACGGCGTTGGCTTTTGCGACACAATGTTAATTCCGATTTTGAACATAACGCGGGGATCGTACGATAGGACATTTCTGGAACTTCTTTAGTCAAGAGCGACTAGTGGAAATATCGGCGTTTTGAAATATAGTAAAATGTACGTAAGGCACTTGAACATGGAACCATATCGTCTTTTGTTGTCACCATATACTGTCACGAAAACAATACTTAATGTACGCTATCAAAGTTAAAACTGCTGAAGCCGTGCGTTAAGACGTTCTCAGGAGTGGGGATCGACCATCTTTCATTCATGAATCTATTAATTACTCCCACAGGACTAAACTCCTGCCTTAACTAAGTCGGTTGCCAGACACGGCCTTTTGGGAACTTGGCTGTGAATCTAGCTAACCTATAGCGCAGGGGCATGGTATTATTCTAAAAATGCCCTCTAGTTTGACATCAGTAAGCGATCCAGGCATGATTCCCGTGAGTCGTGACGCCTTCATTGGTAGCTAGCGCGGTAGGTGGTCCAGTAGCTGTGAATTCTGGTCTCCTGGCCAGCGGTGAAGTGAGTGAAGCAAGGGCTTGAGTATACATTAGTTTATTGTCTTTATTGACGAAGGTACAACAGGGTACTTACTCGTCGGAGTAGTCCATGTAGTTAGTGACAGGGTCGGTGCCAGCCTGGTTGGGGCAAGTGTCACGGCCGATCAGGCACTCGTAAGCCTCTTCGGACTCAAAAGGAGTATCAGAAACGTAGTCGCCGTTTCCACCACACTGATAACCCTCAAAAGTGTGGTAAACTATGCGGATCAAGGATCAGCATCTCGATGTCTATTGAAAACCATACGAGTCACTTACGTCCAAGCCAGTGGCCTACCTCATGGGTAGCGGTGTGGCCAAGGTTGTACTGGGGCAAGCTACCACCAGGAGCGGAGGCGGAGCGAATAACCACGCCATCGTAGTAGAAAGCAGAGGATCCGGTGGTGACAGTATCGGGGAAGTAGGCATAGCCAAGGTAGGGGGTACCGGGCAGGAAGTAGACATTGAGATCGGCGTAGGTGCCCTTGCGGAGCGAGCGCTTCATGGTCAACTCAGCCCTGTCAGCAGCCCAGTTGGTGTTGATGGTCCAATCGGCACCGGCCTGGGCGAACTGCACGTCATGGGGGGCGAACGCCACATTGAGGACGTCCAGCTGCTTATCCAGGGTAGCCTGGGTAAGGTACCCACCGCTAACAGAGTTGGAAGACGCAATGACGTGCCAGTATACGTTGACCGTGATAGGAGCAAGGCGTGTGGCATTGCCAGCAACACGGGCGTTCTCCTCCATAAACTGAAGGCGCTGGGCAACTTCGGTCTGTTCCTCGGTAGGAGAAGGGGTACCGCAGGATCGCTGGGCAAGGGCGGTAGAAGCGGCCACGAGGGCGGAAACGAAGAGAACCTTGAATTGCATATTGAGAACGAGACCGGTCACCTGATTACTTGACTGGGTGGAATAAGGATAGAAGAAGACATTGATGGTTGGCACTTTGACAGGTTAAATACAGATCAACCTCCCTCCGTTGATTTCACACGTACGACCATATCGAAAGATTGTGAAAACATTCAATCTTCAACCTTCCTCAAACGGTTAAGGCCCGATGGTAACAACATCGTTTTGACAGGCCTATTACTCGTAAAACGGGTCCAATTCAGCGTCTTGCCCGGCCGGTACGTTTGTATTTGATCCGTAACTGGGTATCTCTGTAGTAGTCGGTAGTGGCACCTGCTAAGTCTGTCAACTTAGACGCGTTGTTAAATTGACGACAGCGGTGAAGTCGCTTGCGCGATAAGCCGGTCGGGCGGCACATATTGGACTGCCAAGACAAATCGCGGCTTTTGCAATCTATCAGGTAGCGCCAAGGCGGCGAACATGACCAGGAATGGCGCAAGGGCCTATCATTTCGTGCGACGGTGTGATCAAGCCTGGAAAGATTATGCATCCAGTTGCCTCTTGCGCTGAGCACGAGCTCGTCATTGGCAGGTATTATGCCCAGTTGAGTTCGATCGCACACTACCAGGTCTTGGCTTGCTTGGCGGTCGTGATGAATGGGTTTGAATGTCGCTCTCTTGGATGTAGATTGGCTGATAGAAGGTTATTTTGCCAAGCATCGGTCGCTGCGGACCGACGAGGATGTTACCTTCCTTAATTTGTCGACTGGTCCACTATTTGTTCAAGGAAGTTGGCTGGTAACCCCCGCGCTGCTTCGCCCACATTCCGTCACTTAACTGCTGCAGCACTACTCCGTACATTCCCCATCGCATCAGGTTTAGCTATTTCAATTGGGGCCCATGGCTCTTACTCTGCCGTCCAAGATTATTGCAATTCTTGAGACGCTTACGGGAGCCTTGGAGATCGGGGTTGGTAAAGCCAGGCACTTGCACTTCCCTAGCTTTAGTGTCATCCGACTTCGATTTCACATCTTGGAGAAGAGCAGATTCCTCGGAAGTCAAGCCTGGGGACGGGGTATGAGCTTGCTTCATAACTTTTGGCTTGTAATCCCACTCTGACTCTGAGTCTAAGTCTGAATCTGAGTTATAGTATGACCTGCTTTTGTTGACGTTATTTGAAAAAGATGAGACGTCACAAAGCAGATTTAAGTCGCTAAAATTCTCTAAGAGGTTATCGGCCTGGCGCTGAGCCATTTGTTGCTTTTTGGGAAGCTGTTGCTCTGAATATCCGCTGGTGGCCTTCTATTCGGATGTAGTCAACCCTGTCTACCATGTCCTCCTTCTCTGTCCCCTTCTCGGTATTCCTTATAACGACGATGTCGCCTATTTGCTGCTAGGCTACATACCAGCCATTTCTGCGCACCCAAATTGTATGGGGAAATGTATAACTTGCTTACCAGTCAGAATGTCCTCTACCGCTTGACTACTGTCTAGGTCTTTATTGGCCCCTTGCCTAGCTGTAGGTTATTATAGCCAATTTGACGAAAACCAATACATCTTTATACGCGGCGTTAAGAATGGCTCCAACCTTTATCTCTGATCTTATAACTTCTGTTGGCCCCGAAAAGCATTTCAAGTGGCCGACGGCAGCCAACAGGTGGAAAATGGCTGCTACCTTACCAGCGACGTCCTTACCCCGACCTTTATAACCAACGTTGCTGCCCTTACGATGCACAATAGTACCACTCGTTTGATAGACTTGTGGTGTAAGAGAAAGCCAGCGGGCAAGCTCAGTTGTACGTTGCTATTTTAGGCGTGATCGCTAACCTCGTTGGAGTTAGATAACAGCAGGTCACTTAGATAACTAATATTTCTTGATTAGCTAATCTCTACTAAGTGAAATCTTAATTCGCATGATGTACTCCTGCTATCCTTATAGTATGCTATCCTCTTTACCTTCTACCCTTTCTTTAGCTACCCTGTTTACTGCTTATTGTTATATTTAATGCTGGGCTGTTCCTGAAAAGAACAAAGGACGCCTAGGGTTGCAAACTTCAGTAAGTTGTATATAAATAAACTTCAGTCCTGTTTGTCATAACTGTTCTATTGTTATTATATCCTCTAAGCCTCTATTGACGTCCTAGAATTACAACTAGGATTGTTCCGTGCTGTTAAGTGCCTATAGCTCTCCTTTTGCCCTAAAGCCTATATATACTAAATATATATTAAGTTAGATAATAGTTAGATATCATGATAAGATTTTGAGAAAACCCTACAACTACAACGATATCTAAGTATTTTAGTAAGAAAAAGGTAGTTATTTAACTGTTACCACTCTTTTAAGCTAACAGGAAGTTATTTTAGTCTAGGTATAAAGGAAAATAGGAAGGTTTTAAAAAAGGCAAACTTATCTAATAAAAAAGGTGCTTAGATTAGCTTAGTGTAGTATTTACTCAGTTTCTAACTGATTTCTAATCCTAAGTTATTCAAGTTGCTAAGTTATCTAATTCTCACGGCTTAGCAATCGCGCCCTTGATCACTGGAGTTTGTAGCGGAATGTAGGGCATAGCGAAAGGTTAAGTCAAAGCACCTACTTTTCGCCCACCCCTGCTTTTCGCCTACCTAAAAAATGCCGCCTAGCCACTAACTTTCTAGATACCTATTAACTTTAAACTATTACCACTTTTACTAATCTTCTCTAAATTACTTCATCTTTTTAAGATATACTCTTTACTACCTAATAGTCTAATATACCTAAAATAAAGTTAATTAGGCACTTAGTAATATAGTAGATAGTGTATTAGCTTATAATACCTCTTAGTAATAAGGTATACTATAATTAATACTTTAAAGTTAACTAAAAAGTACCTAATAGAAGGTATATACTTTTAAAGACCTCTAAAGGCTTTTAGTAAGCTAAGAGGCTAAGCTAGCTAACTAAGTGTAAATATAAATAGATTTTAGGCTTATACTAACCTATTAATAACTAAGGGAGTTTACTTAGTATATTTTTTATACTATAGGGGATACTTAGCCTTTAGGTAAGTAATAGGTAAATACCTTTATATAAAGAAATCTATCTATTAAGGTCTAAAGAAGTTACTCTATTAATTCTAAATATATTAATAAAGTATTTACTAAAGTTATTAGGAATTAGTTTAAATATCTTATAATACTTTATTTACTACTATTAAACTAACTAATAGATATAATATAAATAAGACTAGTATCCTTAAGGGTAAGGGAGATAATAGGCTAGTATTAGGTAAGGTAGAGATAAAGTCTATAAGGAAAAAGCAGCCTAGATTATAAGCCTAAGTATCTATTATTAAGTATATATCTACTAAAAGTAAAGTACTTTATCTACTAGTTATATATAAAGGTAAAATAGTCTAATAGTAGTAGTTTCCTTTAGATTTTAACCTATATAATAGATAGGAATTTATAGTAATAGAAAATAAGTAAACTACTAATAATACTACTATTAAGTAGCTAGAAAAAGTTTTTCTTCTTTAGACTAAGCCTTTTTAACTTAGTTATACTAGACTACTTATTTTAGATAGGTATAAAAGCTATATAATAATAGACTTTATATAGTAGTACTATATAAATAATATCTATCTATTATTTTTACCTCTATATACCTTATATATCTTTTAGCTACTTAACTAGTTAGTCTTTAGTTTTATAAAGTTAGCCTATTATAAAAAGCTTAAATACTTTTAATAGTAGAATAATTCTACTATTATTAGTAAGAAGAACTTTATATCTTACTACTAAAAGGCTTACCTAGCTAAGCTAACTAAAAATAATATTAAAAGTAGCTAAAAATATACTAAGTTATAGCCTATTACTATAGGAAAGCCTCTAATAAATAGACTACTATTATAGAAGGAAAAATCGTTATTAATAACACTATCTATACTACTTAATAAGGCTAGTAGAGATACCTAAAATACCTAAGATACCTAAAATACCTAATATATTAATAGGTAGGTATTTACTATAAAGTAGTTAATACTAAGAAAGATAAAGAAGCTAAATAACTAACTATAACTATTTACCTAGCTAAATTAAACTATTACTATATAACGCTTACTATTTAAAAAAGTAAAAAAAGGCTTCTAAAAGTAGTCTTTCTAATTAGCTACTACTTAGTACTAAATATAGCTTCTCTAGGCCTAAGTTAATAATACTACTAGTAGAAAGAAAAAGGCTGTTTAATTAGACCTAAATATAAAGTTTATAATAATTAGAGAGGTGTAGTAAGCCTAAATTAAGGCTAGTAATATTAAGGATATTACAGCTAAATCTAGCGACTCTAAATTATCTAGTAAGGCTGAAAGTTGTATTAAAGTAGTACTAACAGCTAGTTAATAAAGTGAATAAAGTGGTAGTGGTGGTCATGATAGTATCGTTTTTTAGGTGGGCGAAAAGCAGGGGTGGGCGAAAAGTGGGTGCTTTGACTTAATTGGCTGGACTGCTGCTTGATACGTTAAGGCTTGAACCTCACTTGAATATCAGATGACAGTGCGAAGCTGGCTGCTTTGGAAGTGAAAAACGGTGCTTACTTGGATGAGCTTCAGTTCATGCCTAAATAGTTTTCTTTTTACAGATGCCAGAGAACCGACATCTCCGGGCGCGGCAAGCAGAGAGAACCTCTTGAACCCAATTGTGTTTTCCACAGAGTCCGTTCGCATATAATACTCAATTCCATTATACTTTGCTGTGTGTGTTTATCATGTGGAACAGCGAGCAACGGGCTGGAAAACCTATTTCAGTAGCTTTATCCGTGTTCTGTACCTTAATGCTACAAATCCGCCAAGCTTAATGTCATACTAGATTTCGGAGCTCCGCAAGATATATCGGATTGCAACCTTCGTAAAAAGCTCAAATCATGCTATGACCGCCCTTCAGGGTGATTCCGGTGTTCCTTCTTGGAGAACCACGAAGAGAAACATCCCAACGTGGTGATCTTCTTTCGTCCCAAGTATCTCCTCTGCGCATGAAGAAAATTGCGGCTGATACACTCCTGCGTCAAGAGTGCACCTATTTCCGCTCTATATGGAATTTCCAGAAGGCAGAACTGGTATTGTATAGCCGGATGTTTCTCTTGATGTACCGGAAACTTGATTGTCAATTCATTCGTAGTCTGTGATTGTGGTCAGTTCCTGATCTTCTCATCACATTGTCAGGTATTGAGCCAGCTACGGCCCAGAGTCGGAATCTCTCCATTGGCAGTGATTATTTGAGGACTGTAAAGGAAGTCACCGCCTCCTCCTTCACATCTGAGGAGGATCGACGTGAAGCCTTACAAGCAACCTACGAAGTTATGGCCAAGCTGGAGTCACCATGGGAGAGTTGCGTTCGATGCCAGATGAACATGGGAGGGTCCTAGGCCTTTAAATGTATGTCATCTAACGAGAAGCAACCCTCTGTGTTGGCTGCAATCAAAGTTATCAAAGACCTGGGGCTAATGGTCAAGTGGCATGAAAGAGAAGATATACCTATGGCAAGTGCCCAACTTGCAGAACTCGTTCAGAATTGCGACCCTGGGCTTATAAGTAAGTATCAGGCTCGGAATACTGCTGGAGGTGATTGTAGGAAGAAGGCCAAGTGCTGATATTCCAAGATCAGTTGCTTCGTCTCTTGGCTGCAAACAGCCTTGTTGAGCAGATACCGGGCGATAAGTTCAAGCCAAGGAACTTTTTTATTGAACTTGCTGATCCTGAATTCAACATTCTTACCAACTTCTAGTCAGTACCACCATATCAATGTCTGGATCACCTTTTAACAGCCACAGCTATAAAATCGACGGTCCCGCCTTTACCCTTATACCCGAGTACCTAGCACACCGCAGTTACAAAAGTCCCATCGATGCCAATGACACGGCTCTCAAGAAATCACTTGGCTATGAAGACATGTGGACTTTTATGAAGGAAAATCCCGAGGGCTTAGAAATGTTCAATATCTTTCAAAAGGTTGGGACAAACCTCAAGCCTTCCTGGGTAGATCTTTATCCCCATCAGCACCTGATTAGTGGGTCTGATCCCAATCGCCCACTACTTGTCGATATTGGTGGCAGTATCGGTCAAGATATTTTGAAGTTCTGCAATATCTACCCAGAAACAGCTACAAGGCTGTTTCTCCAAGATCTCGCAGAGGTTGTTGCTGATGCCAACAAGAAGTCAAGTATTCCTAAAGCCATTAACAAACAGGAATACAATTTCTTCACACCTCAGACTGTAAAACGGTTGTTCATCTGGAAAGAGATTCATATTAGTAACTAATAATGACATCCTTACAGATACCCGAACCTACTTCATGCATCATATCATCCATGACTGGCCTGATGATTCGCCTCGAGAGATTCTCCGAATGCAGAAGTCAGCTATGAAGGCCGGTTATAGCAGGCTTCTTATTTACGATCACGTGTTGGAAGATGAAAAAAGTATTGTAGCCTCATCAGCGTTCGACATTATCATGATGATGTGTTCTTCTGCGCAAGAGCGGACAGAGAAACAGTGGTCGGCTCTCGCGGAATCAGTCGGACTCCGAATAAGCAAGATTTGGAGGAAACCAATGTAGACCTATAATATCATTGAGGTGCAGGTCCCAGTGCTTTAGATCATCTTACAGTTCTAGGGCTTACAGACATTCTTCAGGTGTCAGATAATACTGACGGCAGTATACAAGTAAGATTTCACATTTCAAGATTGAGAAACATGTCATGAATACCCCACATATAAAGGCTTACCTTAGCAGCCTTTTCACGTGCTTATACTACACAATTTACTTCTTACTATATATAATTGCACTATCACATCTGTCTATCTATAGGACTGAGCATGTTTTACCACAATTCTCGCATGCCCTGCTACCTGCTCTAGCTATGTTGTGACAAAACACTTATTTCAGTCTAAACATATAAACGAAAAATGGTGTTTTGGAATGCTAGCTTTGCGATTGACTGGACTTATTCACCTTAAGAAGAAAAAAAGAAGAGATTGGCCCATCGCAACCATGATGTTGGCGGTTTTCACTGGTTATTATTTTACTTCACATGCGTCTCGGCCACAGCGAGCCAGCCCCTTGCTAGCCACCTCATAAATGGCGATTTGATGTGCCACCGGGTGAAAAAGCAACGTGCCGCTTGTGCTACTGCTCGCTTCCGCTGATCAACACTCCATACCAACAGCCATACTATACAATAATACACAAGATGTCGATTTTTGTATGCCTGAACCTCTAAAAAGTATCCATATCTCTTGAAATCAATTGTCAGTGAGTTGTGTTGATACAAAGTGAAGTCAGAAGCTTCAGTGTCCAAGCGAACAGTGGCGGCTAAAGCGATACGTTATCCTTTCACCAGAGTGCCATATTCCCCATCATAAGGTAAGGTAGAGACCCTAAGTCAGGAAGACAGTAAGTGATGCGAAGACCTTGTGTGCCGCATTTCATCGCCTGGTTTATCGGCTCAGATATCTTAGGCTTTCGCTCAAGGCCGAGGTTAACGAACTGCCCCGAAGCATCTGCAAGCCAACTACATTTAGTAGTATCGATGCATAATATCCTAAGCGGTCGAGTTTCCTGGGGAATAAGAGATAGAAAGGGGCCTAAGCGCGTTAGTCCATCCGAAAAGTAACAGCCGAGGAAGACACAACCCTAAGTTTACATGCAAGGAGCATAAAGTGGCACGGGGAAGTAAAAATGCCTCGGTAATGTTGCATGTCTTCACACCCTTAGCAAGCAATAAGGAATCTATTTTGTCCCTTTCTATTATATCAAGCTCCACTGGAGGTAAGGATCTTGTACGACTACCGTTGATGTCAATTGATCCCTATTGTGAAACCCCCAAGGTCAAGGTTGGCTTGGCGGGTCCCACTGTGCTTCGCCAGCGCCGGCCTTGTTAGCTAGGTTCTAGATGCCTGACTTAGACAGTGACACCTTGTTCCAAGTTCTTTTCAGCTAGACTAACTAGGTGACTATCCTAGTTAGCCCATCTAGCTAAAAGGTATGCTATTGCGTGCACCTGTGTAGGCCCTACAGTCAATAACACCTTCAGAAGCCTGATTGTGTTAGATCAAGCATATCCCAAATGCGGGAAAAGTTTATCAATAGGATTTTTATTTATTTATTTTTTTAGCTATCTCATCCGTACAGGGTTTGCGAGCTTGTTTTACCAAGGATGAAGATTACTTCATCACCAGCCTCGATTATGAGAAATATGTTAGGTTTTCGGACGCCCGATAGTGTTTCCGTTATCCACGACGAGCCAAACTCACAAGAGGTTATAACTGGCGTGATGGGAGTGTCTCGAGGCTTAGCGTGTTTGATATCTAATGTACTTGGTTTCCTCCTGTCAGACCGAAGAGCACAGCACCATTCATGCTTACCGTGTTCTAATTGAATGTCTTAACAATGACTGAAGTTCTCACACCAGAAACACATTGTTTGCTCTACATTCCTCTTTATATTCTCTTCCCGGTGCTCGTCGCGATCTTAGTGGGGGTTTATTTCCTCACCTCTCGTCTTCGCCATGGTCACCAGCGGATCTCGAAACTGCCGCTTCCTCCGGGACCGCCGCAACTCCCTATCGTTGGGAATTTGTTCAATTCCCCGTTTTACCTCCGTTGGCTAGATCACCACAAATGGAATTACGTATACGGCCAAATCAGCCACTACAAGGTCTTTGGACATCCTACGATTGTGCTGACTAGCCTGGAAGCGATTCATGAGCTGCTTAACAAGCGCGCCAGCAACTACTCTGACCGAAACATGAGTTATACGGTCGGGGAGCTTGTGACTAAGGGATATAATATTCTTTCCCGTCAATATGATTCTGGTACCCGGTTTCAGCAACGCCTCCACGCCAACGGTCTGGGTCCCCGCGCCGCCGTACGCTTTCGTTCTATCTAAGAGCTGGAGTCGCTTCAACTTCTCAGCAATATGCTTGAACAAATAAAGGCAACGCCGGGCGACAGTACTAGAGAGAAACAACCAAACGGGTTGGTTCCCCTGGACCCCCACTGCGACTTTCAACGTGCACCAGCAAGCGCCTTACATATGATTGTGTGGGGTTATCGTTTGCAGAAAGGAAAAGCCAACTATCAGGAGAAAATAGATTTTTTAAACAAGTGTTGAACAATAAAATTCTTATCCGGACCTCCTCTATTAATCGACATTTTCCCCTGGCTCCAGCACATACCATACTACATCAACCCATGGAAACTGGCTGCCAAAATATACCACGAGTCCGATAGCTTACAACTCATGGAAAACCACCGAAACGCGTTGGGGAAACCCGGCTTTAACATGAGCAAGCAGATGGATATTACTGTCGACCGCCTGAAGTCGGGTAATAGTGACACTGAATTGGCTTGGATTGCAGGGACGCTGACCCTGGCGAATGCCGAGACAACTGTGGCGGTCCTCAGCTGGCTCGTCGTCGCCATGATCACTTACCCAGTCCACATGGGCAAAGTCCAGGCAATGCTGGATGGAGTTATCGGTAACGAGAGGATGCCTGTTTACGCAGACAAAGCGCAGCTCCAGTAACCGATGCTTTGTAATTGCAAAATAATAGGACTTAGAAGGTTTATCTAGCAATATTTCGATTATATTTCATGGTCTTTAGGGGTGTCTTTAAGCTGAGATATTAGTGAGTAAAATATGATATAACAGTCGCAGTAGCGCTCTGTTTTCAAACACACGCAATGGCAGACGCGTAGGGCAGTGTGATACTGCATAATTTGAATGCAGTTAGCTGAACTGTGTCGCTCCGAGGAGTCACAAGTAGGGTAAACCGTGTCAGATGGATAAGTAAGGTAGTTGTGTAGGAAACAGTTAAATACCTAACGTACTGCGTAATAAAGACTTTGGGCTATATAATAAAGGTTTCTAACCCTCTTTCTCTATGTATGACTCTCAATTAAAGCTATCCCAATATTTATTTCTTACCGCTTACACACACTGTCTTACCAACCTACACTCTAATACTATATTGCTAAAATCTCTATTGTACTAATATAGTCCTTAAAGTGTAGCTACTAAGAGTAAAATTCATAACTTAGAAAATAATACAGTAAAAAAGCCTTTGTTTAAGGTACGCTTTTAGTTCATATGCTATTAGACTGGATAGAGACTGTAAATCTAACTAAATGATATAATACATAAGCTGTTCTAACTTTTATTCTCTAGTTTCTCTGTTTATAACCCTAACCCAAAGGGCAGCATGTAAACTAAGGTTTCGTTAGCTGAAGTCATCTTTACAGGCGGCTTTGACATACTGTAGCAAAGCATGTTCTGTCTATAAAGTTCCAGGAGTATCGAGTTTTACTATCGTCTAGCTTCTGGTCTGTAGCACAGGCGGGTGTTGCTGGGCAATCGTTGCTTTTTTCAGGAAGAGTATAGATGAATGACTTCAAGTTTATACAATCGGCCGACACAAAGGCCGGAACAAATGTAATAAATAAAGCGGTATAGGCGATTTTCATGTTGTAAATTGGGATTTTGTAACTTTTATTAAGTGGTGTTACTGGCTTAGAAGTGAGCTGCTGAGGATTTGTTTTGAAATTATTCTTAGAAGTAAAGGCTTAGCCAGTGACCTTTTATACTCCAGGAGAGGGACTGTATTTGCACTTGACTAGGGTGTACAGTCTAATTCAATAGAGTTCAATTAATAATCTATATACCCTGCATTTAATATTAAATTGTTCCTATGGTTCAAAGCTAGTATAGTGTCCAGTGTAAAGGGCTGGTGATAGGCATAACCCTAGTACGCTTCCTGTATCTGTAGTGTAGCCTGTAACACATAAAATGGTTACAAACTGTAAAATAAGTTATTAAAGTCTATCACTGCAAGACCATTACTCAGGACTTTTGTCGGCTAGGTTGCGATACACTGGCAACGGGAACTCCCAATCGTCCACATTCGTCTCGTTGAAGAATCTCTGCGCGACCCACGGTATCGCTACTATCTTGGAGAGACCCGAGACGCACGCCCCGAACAGCCATCTCTCCCCTGCCGTGGCGGGGTGTGCGATTCTAGGGTAGACACGGGGGATCTTCTGTATCTCCTCTACGTACGGGCGGAGCGCGCGTTCATACGCCTCGGTCGCCCTCGCCGGGTGCTCTCCCGTCGCGAGCCTGCCCAGCTCGCCCGCGAGCACGTAGCCCCCAATAATGGCCAGCGAGGTCCCCATCCCGGTCAACGGCGTCGGCGCGAACGCCGCGTCGCCGAGGCACACGACCCGGCCGCGGGACCACCGGTCCATCCGGACCTGCTTGGTCTCCTGAAAGTAGTAGTCGCCCGCCGACCCCTTCTGGTCCATGGCGTCCAGGACCCTTCCCGCCTGCCACCCTGCGTCCTGAAACTCGCGCCGCGCGAGCTCCTGCTGCTGCAACCGCCCGGCGGCCGCCGCCTCCCGCCAAGCCCGCTTCTGGGCCGCGCCGCGGGGCACGTGGCTGAGCATCGCCCGGATCGTACCGTGCGGGTCCGGCCGCAGGGTAACGATCCGCGAGCCGATGGCCTGGTAGACGTTCCACCAGTCGTCGTCGCCGGCGAGGCGCGGGATCGTGGCGTACACGATGTACATGTTCTTGTCAACATAGGCGATGCTGTCCTGCGGGAAGACCTGCGCGCGAATTTTGGACCACTGACCGTCGGCCGCGACCACGAGGTCAAATTCCCGGACCCGGCCGTCACTCAGCTCGACCCTAGCCGAGTCGCTGCCTTCGTCGTCCGAGACAATCTTGGAGCACGTCGTGCCAAACAGGTACTCGATGTTGGGGTGGTCTTCAGTCGCCTCGTGGAGCACGGCGGCCAGGTCGCCGCGCAGGATTTCAAACTCGGACGTTGGGCTCGCAGAGGAGCCCGCCTTGACGGGGAACGGCGCGAACGGCCGCCCGCTCGGGCTGATGAGCTGCGTCCCCTTCTCCGTCGTGTTGAAGCGCCGGAGCTGGTCGATCAGGCCCATCTTGCGCATGACGTCGATCGCGCCGTGGTTGACGTCAACATTGTGGCCGCCGGACGGGATGGAGCGGCTCCTCTCGATGATGGTAATACGTGCGCCGGTTCTAGCCAGAAACCAGGCCAGCGTAGGGCCGGCTATGCCCGCTCCGCTGATAAGGACGCGCATGACGAGGCTTGGCGTAGCCGTGAATGTGTTCGATGGCTGCTGTTTACGTGGGGGATGGTGTTTTGATGCTTAGGATATTTGGCAATGGCCTTTTTACATAGCTGCGGCACCTTCTAGTCCGTTTTCGTACTAAGGTATCATCGGCATGTTACGGAGAAAGCGCAGTGATTTGCTGTAGGTTCGCTAATAGATAGCCCAACTTTTAGGGTGGATTAAAGTAAGCTAACGCTTAGTGAACTTGCTATGTATTATCTGTAACATGCTGTGTTATTTCTGCTGCATTTAACAGCTGCCACGCCAGATTTCACACAGGAACGCACTCGCATGCATGCAATGTGAAGGCAATGGCGACAGCGATTCAGGCATTGACATCGAGGCCCGCAAATGCCACGCCATAATAGACCACGCAAAGTTGCATCATCAGCAGCATGGCTGCACGACACGGTTCTCTGAGACGTGGGCCAGGGCCACGTAGAGACTGAATACGCCCCTGCTGATGAAGCCGATGACTGCCAGCGCGAGGGTCTACTTCAGACCCTGCAGTAAAAAGAAGAGTTCGTTAGACAGACCCAACGGATGACATTGTTTTCCCTTACTTGACCGGGTAGTTGAAGGACGTGCGGGAGATGAGCGTGAAAAAGCCTATTATTAGCGAGGATATGATCAGATAAAGAATGGTGATCGCGAAGTAGACCCTGAAGGACTGAAACATATCAGCCTCGACCTTCTGCGCCATCGACGTCAGCTCGTAGGCGGCAACGAGGTACGGACGGATGTGGTGAGCGTCAGCATGATGAACTGACTGGTCGGAGACGGCTATAATTACAGCCCGGGGCGCCGGCTTGAGAATGATATGGCGGATGATCGGTGCGCGATGCAGCCCCAGCGCCATGCCTGCTTTCACCCGACCCTTTGGAATGGAAGAGGAGCTGGAGCGCGACGCAGACTCCTTCAAGATCGACCAGTCACTCTACTCGCAGCCCCTGTGCACCGCCATCCAGGTACCGTTGGTCAACCTGCTCAAGGCCTGGGGCCTGGCCTCTGCGTCCGTGATCGGCCACTCCTCCAGTGAGATCGCAGCCGCGTACTCGGCCGGCGCCATCACGCGCGACTCCGCCTGGCGCATCGACTACCAGCGCGGTGTCGTCTCCAAGAAGCTGGTGGCCGCCTCGACCGCCGCGCCCATGACCATGATGTCAGTTGGCCCGGGCGAGGGGGACGTCGCCGATATAACGGTGGCCTGCGTCAAGTCCCCGACCAACATCGGGCCCCGTCAAGTCCATCGAGGAGCTGTACGCGCGCCTCCATACCGCCGAGATCTTCGCTAAGCGCCTGTCCGTCAAGATCGGCTACCACTCTGCCGTCATGACCAAGGGTAGCCCCAAGTACGAGGCCAGCCTGAAGGAAGGCAGTCAAATTAAGGCCTAAGCGAGTTAAATATCAATTAGACTTACTCTAAGTATACTATTCTAGAGGCTGTTAGTATCTACTATTACTACCTAGATATACTGCCTAAAATATAGAGCGTCTTTTATAGTTTACTCTTAAAGTATATAGGGTTATACCCTATATATATCTTAATAAATAACTAGCTACCTTAACACTTAGACCTAATCAGAAGTATAGAGTTAATGAAATATCGTGGGTAAGGCGTAAAGGTAAGGGTTGAAGTTATTTTAGTAAAGTAGATAGGCTATATCAAACTAACTTAAGAACTACTAAGCAACCTTAATGAGATAGCAGTATAGGCTGAATTTCAACAGAAGGAGGCTTTTTGCCTAAGGAGGGGGAGGAGGGAAGTATTATAATAGGCTAGGCTTTACTAGATAATACATCTAGGGAACATATTGCCTTTAGTAGAGCTATAAGACCTTTTAATCTAACAGCCTATACACCTCCTTACCCTAATTAGGCTTGTAAGCAGTAAACCATTAGGAAGCTTATCTCCTTTTCTCCCTTAGCTTAAGACGCTCGTACGTAGTCGCTATAGCTGGTTGCAATACACCTTGCCTTGGACTGTTATAACATCTAAGAAAACAGATAGCTAGGCAGTATCCTTAGTATACTAAAACATAAGGGGGTGCTACTAAGTTAGTAACTTCACTTGGTTTAAAAAAAAGTAAAGGAAGCGGAGACATAAAGTAATGCTTATATGTTAGGAAGGAAACATATCGATATGTAACATTATGTCATCCATGTTTTCCACGCGCCTGCAAAATCATGATGAACAAGTTGATGCTGTCCAAGTCCTTCTAAAGCCCCCTTTTCTTGCTCATTAAGACTCATGAAAGCGTCTAGCGGCAGTACTAAGATGTCGCCGAGAAGTCGTGGTTTAGAAATGCGCGAGAGGTAGTGATATGTCGTGATTTCAGGCGCCATCTCTTGTATGGTTTCAAACACGACCTCTGTCCATGCAGGCGGCCCGGTCGCATTCATCACCTCGCGATCCGAGGGGCGTATCTGATCGAGAGGGACCGCCTCAGCGTTGGCAAGGTCGTTCAACCCTGCGATGGCTCGCTGGAGCATTCTCTTAAGCGCCGGATGACCAGGGGCAGCTGCAAAGGTCCACTGGCATATTTGCACTGGATGGGCCCAATGTCCTGCTGGATTGACGCCATCATCGTGTTCGGGTGCAACAAGAAGGCCAACCTTGCCATCAAACTCTTTTGGCAGCCAGTCAGCAAGAGGCTTTACAGGTCTCGTATCCAAGTCGCTGTAATAACCACCCTTCCGCAAAAGAATCGCATATCGAAGGAAGTCAGACTTCAGTGCTGGGTTACGGATGAGACGGTAAAAATCGTTGGTTTCGCTGTCGAAGTGTTCCTTCATAAAAGCGTCCCCTAGTTCTTCCCCAACTAGGGTGTGCTCGAAATTGGGAGCGTTGCGAGTCCATTCGGGAATATGGCGTAGCTGATCGTTCTTATCCCCACCTTCAGGAGGAAAGTATATCTGCCAAACATGTTGCGGAATACTAGGTGTCTTTGGGCCGCCATAGCGAAAATGCCATTGTTGCAAAATGGGTTGATTTTGTCGTATTATCACTAATAAAAGGAAAAGAGTAAGGCAGATAAACCAAGCATTTCGCGTACCAACGTTTCGTAGTACAGGTCGGAGTGAGGCCATTATGCTTTAGTCTGTTGTAAAGGGAGAATAGAGAAAAGCAGACAGATCCTGTAATAGTGGGAGAGGTAAGCCCTATTATAGACTAACTCTACTAAAAGTATGGTGCTATACTGCATAATCATAGTAGTACGTTATATATTAAATACCGTACTATTGTGCTATCTACCCTAGTCATATTAGAGTTTTCCAGATGTAATCTAAAACACGTTATGTAGCATAGAAAGCTAGACACCCACACCCAATGTGGATACCTAGGTACAGCCTACAAAAAATAGCAACCAGGACGGCTAGTTATAACACCCTATAAGCCTATAAAAAATACCTAGAGTACTACCTATAAACGACAAGAGTTACTAATAACTTTAGTGGCGCCTGCTCTTAAACACTACTACCTAAATAAGCGTGTACGGTTGACCTTAACTACTGAACCCAGTCAGACCACCACACAGAGCGTCCAGTTTGTGAGCAATTCCGAAACGGGGCTGGGGACTAAGCGTGGAAGAGAGGATACCGACACCTTGGAACCCTAGCAGAAAGACACTATAGACCCCTTTGTGTTTAATGCTGAGTTTTTGCTTGCTATCTGCAAAAGGTGTCTGTAGGTAGTTGTTAGTTAGGGTAGGGAATCAACCCATCTACGTTAATATCCGACCTTGTGGATTGAATTGACAGCCTACTTAGCAAAGTGCTTGTGGATTGATGTCTACGAGGCTATCCGTGGATTGATGTCCATAATATTGAACCTGTGGAAGGCCCCTGTCACATAACTCGGATTACCTAATTGGGGAACTTGTGAAGCTATTGCCTCACGCCTGGTGCTCCTCCGAATAAACCCGTCCGACAGCCTCCTCTAACGCTGTATCGTTAAGTAGGATTTTATCTATACCTTTGATAATGCCTGCGCGTAGCTAAGATCGTAACGTTTGGATTAGTCTAATCGTGCTAGCGTCTAAACGGTTTTGGAGGGGCGTCACTATTAAACTAGTGGCGGAGAATAGTCTCTCGCACTCCGAGCTCATGGCCGATACTGTTATGACGTTAAGAGCTATTTGAGATAGCGTTAGGTACTGAAACCTCTTAAGAATCTAATACTTAACTGGGTTGGTGATGTCCTTGTTGCTTTTAGACACACTTCCCTGCTAGCGGATATATTCATCTGGTTGAGTAGTAAAGGGTTGGCTTTGATAATATTGGTTACGATACCGATCAAAGGAGGATAAGATTGTCTTTCACCTCTTTACAACCGGACCTTTAGGAGATTTGACTGTAGTCTGTAGGTCTCTGTACTCCGTATCCCAAAGACGTTGCACGATATCCCGCCCTTTATTGACCTAAGCTGGATGCTGTTGCCCCTAAACCTTGTTGAAATAGTCCTATTGTAGGCTAGAGTGTAAGGCGGCGGCGGCGTAGTATGCTGGCGAGTCCCTTAGAGTATTTTAATATTTGTTGAGCTTTATCTAGCTATGATTGACATTGATACTAAATTGCTTGGGCTCGGGATGCCTCTTAATCTGCGATTTTGCGTCCTTGAGCTTCCCGAGCAGGAACTCGACCGCTTCCACCACATCAGTCATAGAGATAGAGCCAAGGGGTTCCTTAACCCCAGACGATTAATATTGCGGCTTTCTGTGTCCCTGGAGCACTGTAACGGGCTGGGCCCATGTGAGGCCTTGCTGGATATCGCGGCCATAAGCCACTCGCGGCCATAAGCCACCCATGATCAGGCCTACCACAGAACCCACGATGCCGACGATCCGATGGCCAGTGCGGCATGGCCCTAATCAGACCAGCAGTAAGGCAGAGATATATTGTTTTTCCCTTCTAATCCTTATCTAAAGATACTTATACGTAGTCGCTATAGCTAGTTATAATACACCTTACCTTAGACTGTTATATTATCCCTAGATTAAAACTAATAGAGATCCTTTATACTAAACAGACGGTTCGCTTAGTAAGGACAGCCAGAACCTACGTTAGTAGGGACTTAGGAGCCTAAGCAGTTTAGTAAAGGCTAAAGGATAGAGCCTTATAGTTTAGTTAAGAAAGAGACTATTAACTAGAATAACTACAAAACCTAAGAACCTAAATAGGACAGACCTAATTAGGGATACCCCGTCTAGCCTTAAAAGAACTTACACCTAGTTAAGAGATAAGAGAGACTAGAAGAGCCCTATAGAGTATAAAGTGCTATAGGCGCTATTAATATATAAGGTAATATAAACACTAAAGTATTAGAGTGTCTGTAGCAGCTAGCTTAGCTAGTTAGTTAACTAGCTATATAGTTATAAGAGATACAAACTACCTAAGTAGCCTAAGAAGAGGCCTATAGAGAGCAGTTTTAACTACTATAATAAGCCTTAGTAAAGCCTAAGCCCCTAACTTTAACACTAAACAAGACGCCTATAATAGATACCCTATTAATTCCCTCTAATTAGACCTAAGACACTACTAGTAAGCGTAAGAAACCCTAAATACCTAACCCTCTAAAGTTTAATACAACCTATTAGAAGTTTTAGTAATAGTACCTTAAGATAAAAAGTAAAGTAGAAATAGATAGTAAAGCCTTTAAATCTAACTTAGCTATATTTATATATATTTACTTTTAACTAAAAAAGACAGCCTAGCTTATAGTAAGTATATACTATATCTAAGGAGGAGTAAACTACTAATATAACCCTAACTAGTTCTTAGGCTACCTAAAGGGCTATTATAGAGACCCTAACGCTAAAGCCTAAGCCTTAGCTAGACTGTAAGTAATTAGGTAGAAGGGCTATAAGAGCTTTATAGCTTTCTTACTAAAATTTAAGAAGAAACTAGTAGAAAGTAGAGGCGCGTCTTAAAATAATAAAGTAAAGATTAACTACCTAGATAGTACACTAAATAACACTCTCTATAACGCCTTAATTAGTGTAATTAGTATACTAAAAGCTTATACTAACTATACTTAACTTCTTTTAGAAATTAGGTTAAGGTTAGATAGCTATAGCTACTAGAAATAGTAAGAAGAGACCTAGTAGCATCCTACTACACCTAATTAGGTTAGACCTAGGTTACTAGTAACCCCTAAGGGAGATAAAATAGACTAGGAACTTATAAAGGTTTATAAGACTTAACCCTCTAGAAGGCATAAAGAAAAGGAAAGACGTTATAAGCCTAAAGGGATTAAGTGTTATAGGTATAGAAAAAGGAGATATATTAAGAGGAATTACCCTAACGAACCGGAACTAAAATCTAAGAAGCCTGCTGCTATTAAAAAGTCGAAATCATTACTAGAGACAGACATAGAGTCTAGCTCTAAAGAATAAAGTAAGGCTAGGTTTAATTAGACCTCTAATAAGTTAGGAAAAGACTAACTCCTAGTAAAAAGTGCTGCTAGGAGGAGGAAGTATAAGAGAAGTAGTAAGTTATTAGGAAGACTATAGATAGTAACCCCTTTTTTATTAACATAGGAATTAATAATACCTCTTATACCTATACCTTAGTTAACTTAGGGTGTCTTACCTATACCACTATAAGTTAAGCCTACGCTAAGAAACTCTACTTACTATATATTAAAATTAAGCCTAAAGCGCTTAAGACTATTAATAAAGTAATTCTAGAAATAATTACTACTATTACTTATACTAGGATTAACCTTAATAGTTATAAAAGGAATAGATTATTCTTCTATATTATCTCTAATTAGACTAAAAACGTAATTCTAAGTAAGATATAGATAGTAGAAGATAACGTTACTATTTAACCTACTAAAAACTCTTTATATATAGGGGTAGCTAACTATACTATTAATAGAAAAACCCTAACTAAAGAGAAGACTATTTCTTTATATACTAATAGATAGCCTTAGTTTTTATAGCCTTAAATAGGTAAAAAAGGAAGTAAAAGAACTCTTTAGACTACTAATTTATATAAACTTTTACTATTAGCTTAGTAGATATTAAGAAGGCCTTAGCACTAAAAAAGAGGCTTAATATTAAAGTATTACTTCTAAAAGAGTATTATAAGTTTTTAGACGTTTTTAACCTTAATTAGGCTACTAAGCTACCTCCCTACTAAAAAGGGATTAACTATAAGATACCCCTTAAGAATAATAATAATAGTAGAACCCCTAAGGTACTATAAGGGCTGTTATATAGAATATCTAGAGAGAAACTTATAGTACTATAGAAGACTCTTACTAAGTACCTAAATAAAGGCTTTATAAGTATAAAGGGCTAGCTTTATAGTGCGTTTAACTAGTAAAGTGCCTTTATTACTATCTACTTTTAACTTAGAAAAAGAAGAGGAAAATAGGAAAATCCTATTATATTAGTCTGTGTAGTATAAGGGGGAGTATTAGTAGGGCGTTAGTAAGGCGCTAGTAGGGTGTAGTTACTTAGGTAAAGCCTAAGCTAATATACTAGGCACTAGCCTATAATATTACTTCCTCCCTCTATCCTACTAGTAAATCTAATAGATATAAGCTAGGTTTTAATTATTATTTATAATATTACTATATTCTACCTTATACTTATTAAGCGCTATAAGCTTTATAATAGCGTTAATTAGTTTCTAAAAAAGGTTTATATATTCTTTCTAGTATACTAATACCTCTTTAGTTTTTTCTACTTTATAACTATTACACTATAGTGTAGGTAAAATAGATATATATTAAGATACTTCTCTTTATAATATATTTACCTAGTTATTCTCTAAGAAATAGCTAAAAAGAGTTTCTAAGCTATTATTAGGAAACTATTAGGAAAATGTTAGAGAGTTAGCGGAACGTTCTCTAGGAATTCTTAATAGATTAACTAGGAATATATAGGTAAATAGTAGTTAATTACTAGCTAAAGTATAAAGAAATAATCCTCTATTAAATAATAAATAAATAATTATCTATTATATAATAATTACCTACCTAAAGATTTAGTTTTATTCTAAAAGCATAAGTAAATTATAAATAAATTATAAGTAAGTAAAATAGAAATTATACGTAATAAATATATAAGAACTATCTATCTTTAGTATAAAAGTTTAATATTATATAAACTTAATCCCTTTTGGGAATTCCTTTTTAAACTTCTCTTAATTATTACCTAATTATCTTACTACTCTATATAATATTTAGGTAAGCGTTAGTTAAATAATAGGTGTTTCTATTAGCTTATTATCTAAGATAACGTTAGAAACTAAAAGGTTAATTACCTTCTTTTTTATAATAATAAGCTAGTAGTCTATAAAAGTAAAATCTAACTCCTTAATCTAGTTATTACTTTTATTAACTAATTCCTAGTAACTATGATTACTTATTTAGTAAGTAGTAAAGAATCTATATATATATATATATAAGTAAACTAGTTCTTTAGGTAATAATACACTTAGTAAGTAATTACTTTATAATTATATTAGTAACTTACTACTATAGGTTATTACTAGCTTTACTAGTAAATCCTCTATTATTTAGAGAAATAAGTCTTATTTTACTAATTAGCTAAGAACTAAGGTAAATAAGTCTAAAAAGCGCTTTAAGTAAAAGTCTTTTATAAATAGTGTTTAGTATTATATACTTTTTAATCTATTTAATAACTTTTTTTATAATTTATATAAAAAGAATAGTAAAATATCTATTAAAGAATATAGTAGTAAAAGTATTATCTTAGTATTTAATAATAACTAGACTATAAAACTTATAGTAATTAGTAAGATCTTATATAACTATTTTATAGTAAATATTTATAAAAGTAAGTAAATTAATAGTAGCCTAGCGTTTAACGTCTACCTATATATTAGTATTTAGGTATGTTTATAATAGTGTTCTCTTAAGCTTATTATAGGAGATATAGATAGAAGGAGAAATATCCTTAGTGCTAAATATAAGTAACTTATTAGCTATTTCTTTAGTAGACTTTAGTTATTTCTCTATAGTTTACTATAGCTTTATAATATATTTATATAGGTCTTATTTACTATTTAAGATAGACTTAACTAGGTAAAGTATAACCTAAAGTCTCTCTTCTTTAGTATATTTACTATTATTAATTTAGTTAATAATAGTATAAAAACTAGTAAAAACGTTAAGAATAATATTAATCTCTAGTAAAACTATAGTAGTTTTCTTAATAAGCACTAGGTTATTAATAGAAGATATAGTAAGAGGTAACTATATAATTAGGAATTCACTAGTATTATTTATAACAGTCTACTATATATATAGAACACTTATAGGTAAATTATTATTAGAGAAGCTTATAACTTACTTCTAAAGATTATTTATTTATTATATTATTTTAGTAATAACTATAGATTAATTAGTACTCTTAGGAGTGTTTATAAACTAGCTACTTTTATTATAGTAAAAAGAAGTATTTCTAGTTATTTCTTTATAAATTCCCTTAAGTTAATCTAACTAATACTAAAGAGTATTTAGCTAGGTAAGAAGATTATCTTTATCTTATTTCTTATTATTATTTATATTATCTATATAAATTTAAAAAGTCTAATTATTAGGGGACCTCTACTAGTTATAATAAAAAGAGAAGGTATTATTATCTTTAGTAAACTTTAGCTAAAGATTAGTTATAAAAATCTCTTATACTTCCTTAATATTTTTAGTAAAAGAAAAGTTAAGGGTATTATAGGTATTATTATAAGGGGGTTATAATATAGTTAACTATACCTATTAATAGGTAAGTAATAATTAAGGGGTTTTAGTTTAATTATATATAACTAAGAAGTGTAACTATTATAGGCTACCTAGTTAAATAGGTAGTAAAATACACTATTAGCTACAGTAAATACTACAGCTAAACTATAGCTAATAGCTATAGTAGGTATTAGGGATAAACCTACTAAACCTAGTAGGTTTAGTAATACTAAGTATTATAACACTAGTAACTTTCTTTTATAGTAAAAGTACTAAAGAAATACCCCCTTTTTAAGTAATAATAATAAGGGTCTTTTACCTATATAAATTATTACGTATAGGATACCTATCTATTTATTTATACCTTTATTATCCTATTAGTAATAAGCCTCTTTAGCGCCTTATTAGGTAATAACTTTATAAATCTATTAGTTAGGTTATTACTACTATAAATCTATTATATCTTATAGATCTTATAGCGTTTATATAACTAGTAGAGAGCTATTATATTAATTATAAGGCGCTTCTCTTTAGTAGTACTAAGTTTTATAAGGTATTTATAAAGGGAGTATAAGTTAGTATAAATAACTATAGGTATCTATAGTATCTTAAGTTAGTTTATAACTATTATAAGGGTAGTCTCTACTATATAAGTAATATCTACCTTAGTAACTATTATATATACCTTAGAAGTAAGAACGCTATAAGTAACTCTTTTATACTTTATTAAACTAAAGTAGATAATATTACTGTTAATAGTAAAATAACTATTATTATTAGGGTTTTTACTAGTTAGTTTATTACTATCCTTTTTATTTATAAGGATAATAATAAAACTAAGTTAAGACGTAAGATCTTAGTTATTTATAAAGAATCTATTAATAAAGATAAATAGTTTTATAGTTATAAGGTAAATAGGTATAAAGTAAAGCCTATAGTTAAGGTTACTTATTTACTATATAATATAGTAGTTAAGATCTTTAATCTCTTTAGCTATAGGGGATTAGTGTTACACTATAACTAAATAATTAAAGTAAGCCTTAGGTTAATAGATTAATATAATATATACCTTACGTATACGTTATTTAACATATTACTAGAGAGCTTATAGTAAATTAGGGTTAATAGGCTATAATTACTTACTTTAGCCTTTTTAGTAGAGGGTAATTTTACTATTAGTTCTAAGTAAAAGCATACTACTATTAAAGGTAATAGTTTAGCTAATATTAAGGAATTACTTTAGTTTTACTATAAAAGTAGCTTTCTTTAGTTTAACGTCTTTATAGTAAGAAAAAGCCTTATCTATAAGGCTAATAGTATTATTAGTCTATATACTAATTAACTTAAAATTCTTATTATTAGTAAAAGAAATAAGTAGGTAAGAGTTAAAGGTTAATATATCTATCTAAAGATTCTCTCTATAATAGGTACTATACGTTACCTATTAGTAAGTCCCTACCTTTAGGATATTATATAGTAGTTTTATAACTTTTATAATAGTATTTAGTAGGTAAAGGTAGTGTATTTCTATAGGTAGGTAGGTAAGAATTACCTAGTTAAGGTTAGTAGTAGACTAGGTATATACTTAGGTAATATTATATATCTAAAGGATATAGCCTTTATAAAGTAAAGATAAGGTAAAAGTAAGTAGTTACTATTAGGCTATTTACTAGATAGTTAGTAACTATATAAGAATTATAGCTTTACTATTATTAGTATACCTCTAAATTATAAGATATAACTTCTTATAAGGTTAGTCCTTTTTACCTTTTACTTTATAGACTATTTATAACTTAAAGATCTATATTCCTCTATATTTCTTTTTATTATAAATAACTATATAAAATACACTATAGTCCTTAAGTCCTTTTACCTTTATAAAGTTAGAGTAGATAAATAGCTTACTAATTATAGTAATAATACCTTCTTTATATAATTTTACTATAAAGGCGTAGTCTTTTACCTCTTTAGTAGTAAGAAAAGTATAACTAATAATAAAGATATTAGGGGAAACCTTAGTAATAAAGGTAGTAGGGGTTTTTTTTAGTCTATTATAACCTCTTTATAGTAGTTATTTTAGTATAACTATAATAGTATTATAAACCTCTTTACTTAGCTAGAGGCCTAGCGTAATAGCTTCTTACGCTTATAGCTTATTAGTTAGTTAAATGTTAGTATTATTAATAGTACTTTTTTAGTCTTCCTCCTATATATAGTAAGGTTTTATAATAGTAATATAGAAGTCTTTTAGGCTATAGGGAAGTTTAATAGTATAGGTATAGCTATTATTAGTAATAAGCTAAAATAGACCTTTTTATCTATATTTTTTACGCTATATACGTATAAAGAATTAAAGTAAGAGGGCTATAGTAGCTATAGTATTTAGGCTGTTTTATATAGTAAGCGCCTTATTAACTTATCTTTCTATATAGATTTAGTATACTTCTTTTATTACTTTCTTTATAGCTTTTACTTACTACTAGGCTATAGGTAATAAAGGGGAATTAATAGTAATATAGAGGTATATACTAAATATAAGAAGGGTAGAGATAAGGCTATCTAGGCTAGTAGTGTTATTAATTACTTTTACTATAAGTTAAAGTATAACTTTAGGTTTAGTATCTAATTTACTATAAATTACTTTATAGGTATAGTAGAAAGTAGTATAATACTATTTAACTTTATTAATACTTTAATAGGCTTTAATATGTATTTTTTTTACTTTAATATATAACTTTTAGGTAGTACGTTTAAACTTAGCTATATAGAAGTTAAGGCTAGCGTCTATAATAATTTAGTCTAGTAGACTAAAGTATATATTAATTTAGTATATTTATAGCTTTTTCTATATATATTCTATAGTAATAAAGTATAAAAACCTTACTATATTAAACGTAGTAGCTTTATTAATAATATAAAGTACTAGCTTATTACTATTAAGATATATTATATTTATAAGGATTTTATAATTAAACTTATAGTTATTATAAAAAGTAAATTTAAATCTTCCTAAGGCTTTTACGTTTAGCTAATAGTAATAGTAGAATTTATTAATCTTCTTAATTAATAAGATTTCTACTACTTTACTAATGCGTTAGAGTATTTTATAAAGCTACTAAACTAATAGGTAGCTAAATCTATAGTAAATCTACTATAGCTTAGTATTAGTTAAATAGTAATTTACTACGCTTTACTTAGGTAGTTTTAAAAGTATCTATATATAACCCTATTTATAAATAATAGGTATAACTATCTTACCTTTAATAAGTAAGTTAGTAAGGTTATTAAATCTAATATAATTATTATTTATATCCTTTAGGTTAAAAAGGAATATTATATCTAAGGTCATAATATAAAAAGTAAGTCTACTAATTAGCGTAAGTACTTTTATAGCTTTAAGGGACTTAAAATTCTTACTACTACTAAAATAAATACTAGCTTTACTAGTATAGGTTATATTAAGTAGTAGCTTTATATTAAGGTACTTATAAAGAGTATAATATTACTATTAACCTATAGTTAATATATAGGCTATACTAGTGTTAGGTATAATACCTTAGAAGCTTATTATAGTATATTAGTTATTAAAGGTAAATACCTTACTATTACTATTACTCTTTATAGTAAGCCTATAGTAAAGAGGGTTATTATAGGTAATTATATAGAAGGTAGCCTAGTTATAAAGTTATTTAAAGACTTTAGGGCTATTAATTACTTTTTTACTATAAAAGGTTATAGATATAAAGAAGGTATTATTACTATAGGGGCTAGTATCCTTATTACTACTCTTATATTCCTTTTTAGTCTTATTATAGGTAGTAGCCTTTAGTCCTTTATATTTTATAAGGAACTAGGTAAATCCTAGTAAAGTCTTTATAAAATATTAGCTTTTATATCTTTAGAAGAATACATTACATTCTTCTATTAAATACTTAGTTAACTAATAGCTAGTCTTACTATAGATAAAGCACTTCTTTATAGTAAAATTCCCTCTTTTATAAAGTTTTTTATATAGACTATATATATAGTTATATTACTATTACTATAACTAATAGTTATTATAACTATTATACTTATAGTTAACCTAGAAGTAGCTATCTTCCTCTTAGGTCTAGCTAGTATAATACTATACTTTAGCTTTATAAATTATAACTATATTACTTACGCTATTATAAAGTTATATATATAACACGTTATATTTTACTATTAGGTTAAGAAGTACTATAGTACACTTAGGGATACCTTAGTAATAGGTAATTAATATATTATAATACTCCTTATTACTTAGAAGTCTATATTATTTTACTAATTTTATAAGTAAGTTTACCTTATTAATAAGGAGGTTAAGGACTTCTAGCTTATTCTTACTAAGGTTCTTATAGGTAACTAGCTTAAAGTTAATATAGTAAAGCTTAGTTATATAGACTTAGTAGACTTTATCTCTTTTAAACTAGGCCTTAATCTTTACTATTAACGTATTAAAATTACTAGTATACTTATAGAGGGTAGTAAAGTAATACTCCTATAGTTTACTAGTAAGTATAACTATAATTATAGTACTATATTAGCTATAACTTATACCTACCTATATATAGAGATTAATAAAGATTAGGAGTTTTAAGTTAATAGTTTTATAAAGACTAGCTAACATAGCCCTTTTAGTAGCTGTTCTGGATCTAATAGGAATATTAGGGCTATAATAGTAGGAGAATATTACACTAGCGTCTTATAAAGTAACGTAGTGTAAAGGTAAAAAATAATAGAAGTAAGTAATAATAAGGAAACTAAATAGAGGTTATAAAATAAAAAGTAGGTCTTAAAAGTAAGGTATTATTATAGTTAACCTTCCTACTAGGGGAGGTTAATAGCGTAGAGGATTATATACTCTATAGGTATATAAATATATATATACCTATAGAGATATCCTCCTTTAGCCTATCTATCTACCTTATTTTATAATAAGTACCCCCTTTTAAAAGAAACACTTATCCTAAGTATACTAAAATATAAAACAAAAAGTTACTATTAATCTACTATATTATCTATTACCTTTCTCCTATATCTTATATATCCCTTTTTTACTTATTATCTCTAAAATTAATTCCTATAGTATAGTGCTTTTTACTACTACCTTAAGCTAAGGTAGCTAGTAAGTTAGGTTAGTATATATACTTAGTAGTACGCTAGGGAATTATAACTAATAGGGCGTAAGTAGATTAAAAAGCTAAGGTATATACGTAGGTATCTTTAATAGTATTAGAGAGTTTCTCTTTTATACTAGTAACCTTATTAATAAAGGCTTTAAACTTATTACCTTTAAACTTATTAAGGGTATTAAGGTTATTAGCCTTCTTATTAAGTAAGGTAACCTTCTAAGTTAGCTTCTAAAGTTAATAGTTAAGGCTGTTAATAAGGGCCTTTAGATATTTAGATTTTTTAGCCTTCTTACGTAAATTCTTAGTAATTTAGTAAATACTATTAGAGTACTTCTTAATAACTAGCTTATAAGACTTAGTAGTAGCTACTACTATATTAGTAACCTTATAGGTAACGTTAGCCTTAATAGTATAGTTATTAACTTTTATATCTAGATTAGTAATATAGTTTTAAATTATATTAAGGAGAATAGTTTAGCTTTAGGTATTATACGTATATATAATCTCTAGGATAGAAATTAAGTCTAATTACTAAAGTAGTAGAAGAGTACTTATAACCTTAGAGTTACTCTATCTAACCTAATATATAAAAGTAAAGCTAATTAATACTATATAAAAGGGAAGGTTACTAGACTAAAGCTTATTCTTCTTATACTTAGAAAGTATATTCTTTATAGGGGTAGTAACTATTTAGTAGAAGTATACGTTAGATAAGAGGAAAGTATACTAGTTAGTAATACTATTCTTATAATAGTTATAGAAATCCTTTAGCTAGATGTAAATCTTATAGATAAGGGTGTTATTAGTATAGTCTTTAACTACCTCCTTAAAGCGCTTAATAGCCTTAGTGTAACTAAAGATACTAAACTTCTTCTTATTAGTAGTTTTAGAAGTATTCTTCTTAATAGTCTTACCTATATTTTTCTTTAGAGTTACTAAGTTAGTTAGTATACCTAGCGTAATATAGGCCTTAGTCTTTATATTACTATAGATCTTAGTAAAAGTAGTACTATTAAAGCTACTACCTATAGTATAGATATACTTATTAACTATTTTATAGTAAGTAACCTTAAACGTGTAACGCTTTACGCGTTTTTTATGTTTTAGCTTAGCCTTATAGTCTTTAATTTATTATAAGGTTTCTTTAGTATTTTTCTTTATTTTATAAGGTATATTATAGAGGTTAGTATTAGTAAAGGAGATAGATAACTTAGAGTTATTACTAAAGTCCTTATTATAGCTAGTATTTACCTCTTTAGTATTAATAACTATAGTATTTATAGTATTATAGTTATTAATATAGCGTTAGTTTTTAGTAAAAGAGGTTCTTTAGGTAGTAGGGATGTTAACTAATTTAAAGGTAGACTTTAGGGGGTGTAATAACTACTAAGTCTAGGTCTAGTTAGTAGCCTTAGTAGTCTTATTATTAATAAAGAGGTTAAAGTTAATCTTATTCTAGTTTATAGGATTATTAGAAATAGGTAAAAAACGCTAGGGATCTACTATAGTAGCTTACTATATAGTTCTTAGTAAAGTATATAGGAAGAAAGTATAAGTCTTATTATATTACTTTATAATAAGTAAGAAGAAAATAGTAAATAGAAGTATAAAAGGTAGTAAAAAGTAAAGAAATCATAAGGTTTATATTTATAATAAATAGTATATAAAAAAAGGAAAAATAAAGGGTTAGTAGGTAGGTAAGTTAATATACCTTTTTCTAGCTACTAGCTATTAAAGGTAAAGAAGGTATAACTACCTATTATAAGTAGGCGCTTCTTCCTCCTTTTAAAAGAAAAAATAAACGTAGTTATTTTAGTAAAAACTATTATAAAAACTATATATCTTAATAAAAAAAAACAGGCTAAAGGCCTTTCTATAAGTTATTATTACTCTTATTAAAAGAATAAATATTTTATTATTATTAAAACTAAATTAAAGGCTATAGGATTCCCTAAGGCGTTTATAATACTTTATAAATTGTCTATAGACGTCTATAGTAGTATCTAAAGGAAGTTAGTTAAGGCTAGTTTTTATTCTTACTTCTTTATATACTTAGTAGCCTAATTAATTAGTTATTCTTCTTTATAAGTCTTAATAAGGTTGCTAGCGTTAGGCTTAAGATTCTTATAAGGTTCCTATATATTAGAAGCTAGTAAGTACCTTTTCTACTTAATAAAATACTTAACTAATAGCTAGGCTTTCCTTTAGGTTACTTTATAATTTATAATTCTTTTAACCTTATATTCCTTTATTCTATTAACTTTTACTAAGTTAAAAGAAATCTCTTTATAACTAAATAGGTTTTTACCTTTTAGCGCTTTCTATAACTATATTATTAATACTACTAGGTAAACTCTTTAGTAGGCTAGTAAGTTAAGTTTATAAGCGCTAGGCCTAACTACCTAAGTAATATAGAAAGGTCTAGTATACTATAAAGACTACTTCCTCTTAGGTTTTCCTAGTAGTAAATATCTTTTACTAAAGTAAAAGAATACCTTATTACCTATAGTAAAATCTACTAAGTAATAGTATTAGTTATATTACTTCTTTCTTATTACTTTTACTACATTAATAAGAGTCTATACTTCTACTTAGTAAGTATTACGTAATACGTTAATTAATTCTAATAGGATCCCCTTTTTACTAACGTGCTTTAATATAGTTCTAAAGTAAAACCTAAGTACTAGTTTATTTAGTAATTAGCCTATTATTATAGTAAGTAAGTTATTAAGAGAGTATTAAAGGGATAATAGGATATTAATCTATAGTATGTTAGGGTTAGTATATATATAAAAGCAGATAGTAATCTTAACTATCTAATTTATTCTCTTACTCTACCTATTAATCTAAAGGTAATATATAGTAGATATAAGTAATCTTACCTTTAAAGCCTTAAAGATCCTTACTTAGACTACTAAAATAAACTTTAAGTTATAATTACTAATAATAGCGTTTAGTAGGCTTTAGTTATATAATATAAGCGTTTAAAGAAGTACCTAAGCCTACTAGTAAGCTTTATACTTAGTGTAACCTAAGATAAGTAGAACTTTCTTACTAAACTTATACGTTATAGTATAAAAGTAGTTAAATATATTAAACTTAGGTAATACCTAGAAACTATTCTAAGTTAAGACTTCTAGTATATTAGTAATAAAGTCTATAAATATAGTATAATATAAGATACTAAGCGTTATAATAGGTTAAAGAGATCTAATAGGTTTTTAGTAATCTATTTAGTTACTTTAGTACGCTAGGTAATAGGTAATATATATCTTAATAAGCTTTACCTTCCTATAGATATAGAAGTTCTAAAGTTCTATAAGTATTTTCTTATACCTAAAGTAAAACTTCTTATTATAAGTAAAAGTAAAAACCCTTCCTACTAAAGGCTTTGGGATATAGAGTCTCTTTATTCTATCTATAAATATATAAAATATTAGTCTATAGTTATTAATTTCCTATAAGAGGATAGCTACCTAAGGTTATTATTACTTTTCTTAAGATAGTTATTAATCTTTTTCTACTTTATCTAAAGTTATATACTTATATCTATCTACCTATATTTACTAAATCTAATTCCTTAGATTCCTTAGCTTCTTATTACTTTAGTATCCCTTAACGATTTCCTATATAAACTTATTATTAACTTACACTATAGTTATAGTAGCTTTCTTAGGTTTTAGGGGTTTATTACCTATATACTATACTATAGCTACTATATCTATATTATTATTATTATTAATATCTATAAGTTTATTCTTATAAGGGAAATACTTAGATAGGTTAGGTTTTATAACTAGTAGGTAGGAAAGTATATTAGGTATAACGTTTAGCTTACCTAATATATAAAAAATCTTTAGGTAGTACTAAAAGAGGTAGTTAGTAGCGTTTATAAGCTTAAGATTTACCTTATTTAAGTTAAGGGTTTTTAGTAATATATATATAATAATTCCTTTAGCTACTATATAGTCTATAAGAATATTAACTTTATAGTAGTTAGATTATATTAGTTTTTTAAGCTTCTTTATAGCCTATATAATAGCTATAAATTTAGCTTTTATAGCGCTAAAACGTTTCTTTATTACTATTATAAATTAAGAAAAAAAAAGGATAGGTTTAACGTGTTTTATCTTTATATTAATACTAAGTATACTTTTACTATTTTAGTTATAATCTAACTAAAAAACTATAAGCCTAAATTTACTAATACACATATTAATCTTAAAGAATAGTAGTTTCTTAGGGTTATAGTAATATTATATTACTTAGTTATAAAGTTTCTCTTATAGTACGTTTTATATATTAATATCCTTAAGTAAGAGGTTAAATATCTTTTTTATAATAATTTCTACTTTTGCTTAGCGCGTAGTGCTTAGCTTAATAACTTTATTTTATCTTAGTTAAGCTACTAATTTTATCTTCCTTTACTAAAGAGGTAACGTAATTATATTAAACTAAGGTAACCTTACGTAAAGCTAGCTACCTATCCTAAGATATATCTTAAGGTTATATAGGCTATATAGGAAAACTAGCTTCTTAAACGTATAAATATAATTATCTATCTTATAGATATACTAAGAATTAAGAATTCTTATCCTATCTTATTATATCTTTTATATCTTTATAACTAGAGGCTATATAAGTAAATAAATAGCACCGTTAGATTGAGCTAATTATTAGCTTTATAACGATATATATTTTATACTTATAATACTTATGCATACTAATGCAAAGCTAATGTAAGCTAAGATATACGCTAAGGCTTTATGCTAACGCTTAGTTATATACACACTTATAGGCATATACCGGCGCTTAGCTACGCCTAGTTATATATACGCTTACAGGCATATGTTAGCGCTTAGTTACGCTTAGTTATACTTAGATAACGCTTAGATAACGCTTAGTTACGCTTAGTTACGCTAAGATAACGCTTATACCTCTTATAACTTTATATATATACTAAATATTTTCCCTCTACTATTAAGTAGACTTATCTTTATAGTTAATACTATAACTTATCTCTTCTACCTACTTTTTCCCTTCTACTTACCCTATAACTATTTAGAATAGCTTTAAGTTATTCTAAGTAGTTATAAGCCTAGCTTAGTAAAGAAGGCAACTCTCTTATACCTTTCTTTATACTTATACCCTTTCTATCTCTTTAAGTCTTAAAGACTTTATAATTTTATTTTCACTAAGTCTAAAAAACTTAGTTATTATATTTTATAAAAACTTAACCTCGCCGGGGGACAAACCACATCAGCTAAGGGAATTCTAAGGAATATAACCTTAAGGCAACTACACCTTATACCTAGCAACCTATATTTAACAGAATAAAGGGATTATCTTACTAGGTAAGTTATATACCCTTACTATATTTTACGTCACTACAGCTCTAGACAGTATCTAACCCTACTTTATATAACAATAATAACAACCTACTAATTCGTTAGTTAATTTTAAATCCAACTAACAAAGGATTTTTCTTTTTACCTCTAGCTAGAATTAAACCTAAGACCTCTTAATTAGTAGTTAATTAATTAAGTTAACCTAGTAGTTAACTAGACTACTAGACTAACTGGTCTGCTGTCTAGCTAGTAAAGGTATTAGTGGTTATTACCTATATATATTAATAATTTAACCTTCTATATAACACAACCGATTCTAATAAACCAACCTATTACAAATATTTATTTTTTAATATAAATCTAACAGTACTAATAAAAATCCGAAATACCTACTACATAACCTCTAAATTAACAAAAATCCTTTACTTCCTATTTCTAATCGATATTAAACTAAATCAATACTATAGATAAATCTATTACTATACCCTGCCTTTTAGGCAGCCTTAATTATCTTATTTAGGTAACTAGATTTAAGGCTTTACTTATTAGTAAAGATATAAACTTAAGCCTTATAACACCTCTAATAAATCCAACTTAAATTAAAGCAGATACTAAGGTATTAGCTTATATTAAGTTGTTTTATAAGGATTCCCCTTTAAGGGTTATAAAAGACTCTAATACTGGTTATAAAGCTTGGAAAAAACTAAAGGATCTTTATAAACCTACTAGTTTTACTAATAAATATCTTACCTATAAAGAGTTCTTTAATACGTCTTTAGAATCCTTTAATTCTATAGAAAATTACCTTAATAAGGTAAAAGAGCTTACAGACAACCTATCTTCTAAAGATATAGGATTACTAAAATAAGTAATTATTACTTAGGTATTAAATAGTCTAGATAATAGTTATAAAGGTTTTATAACTAACGTAACCTAAGCTTTAAGAAAAGATACTAACTCTTATACTATAGAGTCTCTCTTTATAAATCTTATAGATAAAGTAAAAAGAAAAGGTTCTTCTATAGTCTTATATACTTCTAGTTTCTAGAAAGGGCCTAAGAAACCCTAGAAGAAAACTAAAGGTCTTTACTATAACTATTATAAGTTAAAAAACCATAAGGTTAAAGACTATAATTTTCTACATCTAAATAAAGCTCTAAAAACCTAAAAAAATAAGGATAATAATACATAAGAAGACCTAAAGAAAAGAAGGTTAAATATAAAGAAGAATAAACTTTATAAAGCATAGAAAGCTTTAATAGCTAAAAGAGCTATTATAGAAGAAGAATCTAATATTTCTGATTCTAAGAAAGTAAATATTACTATAGCAGAAGAAGAAGATATAGTTATAGATATAACTAATAAGGAAGAAGATATAGACTTAGATTTTAAAGATATAAGTCTATTCTATCCCTTAAAGACTATAACTAATAATAGAATAGGTTGTAATATAGATACACCTATATATATAACTAGAAATAGTAAATACACTAATTTTTATATAGATACTGCTGCTACTGTTAACATTATAAGTAATAAATCCCTTTTTATAAAGACTTCTGTTATAAATAAGTTTGTAAACTAGGGAGACGCTTAGAAATAGAAAATAACACTTAAAGGAGATATTGCTATAACCTTTCCTTTAAATAATAATAATATCTATATATTAAAAGACTGTTATTATATGCCTTAACTAGGGATAAATCTTCTAAGTTAAAATCGACTTAGAAATATAAAAATAGCCTCTCTTTTTTAGGATAAAAAGGTATCTTTAATAAATATAACTAATAAAAAGACCCTTTGTAAGGGGAATATAAAAGATAGCCTATATTACTTAGATATTAAAGTCTTAAAAAGAGAAGACTTAATAAACTATAATAATAATGAATATATAAATACTATTAATAATTCTAGAAGAAAATCCTATAAATTTAAGAAGAATAAAGAAGATAAAGACCTTAATAACTATATTAAGTGGCATAATAGACTTAGACACGTAAGTGGAAAGGTCCTAATGCAACTTATAAATAATACAAATATAACTAATAAAATAACAGAAGAAAAGTATAACTGTAGTACTTACTTAAAAGCAAACTTTACTACTAAAACTAATAAGAATTCTAATAACTATAATAAAGAATATAAATATATAGAAAAGGTTTCTTCTGATTTATATAGGCCTATTACGCCTATTACCTATAATAAATATCGATGGTTTATTATCTTCTTAGAAAGAAAATCTAGACTTATATCTATAAAGCTACTTAGAACTAAAGAAGCAGAAGAAGTAAATTCTGCTGTTTTAGAATATATAAATAAAAATGAAATAGATTCTAATAAAATAAAACACTTTGATATAGATAGAGGTCTAGAATTTAATAATAATACTATAAATTATACTTATTTAATAAAAGGTATTAACTATAATATAAAAGTCCCTTATACTTACGATCCTAATAGTATAATAGAAAGAGTTATAAGAACTATAACTAATAAAGTTAGAGCTATGTTATTATAAGCAAATTTACCTCTATATCTATAGGGAGAAGCTGCTTTAACAGCAGTAGATTTATATAATATAACACCTTATAAGGCTTTAGGTTATAAGACTCCTTTTAAGATATCTAGTAATAATAAACTAGATTTAGATAATATAACTACCTTTAGATCTATATGCTATTATAAAAATAGGGATCCTAATATAAAGAAACTAGATAATAAGGCTGTTAAAGCTATAGTTCTAAATTCTAAGAATAATATATATAAGATTTATGATTTTTAGAAGAAGACTACCTCTTAGACTAGAGATATAGTAATTCTAGAAAATCAATTTATGCTTCCCTCTTTAAATAATAATAATATATCCCTACGTGACTATAATAGTAGAAGGGAAGACTTAAATCTAAGAGGTGTAGAGAATAATAATAGTAATAATAATAATAATAATAATAATAATAATAAATCTAAGATAATAGTAGAAATTCCTAAGCTAGATAAGAATAAGCTTAATGAATACTAATAGGTAGCAGATTAAGAAAGCGCTTTATATACTATAGAAGACTGCCCTATAATTAAACTAATACTTTCCACTATAAATAATTATAATAATAAGATAAACAGGTTTAATAAAGCTAATTATATTCTATCTATATATACTATAGAAGACCCTCCTACGTATAAAAAGGCTATACTTTCTATATTTAAGAAAGAATGGATTTAAGTAATGATAGAAGAGGTTAATAATTTATATAATATGAATACTTAGAATATACTTCCCTTACCTAAAGGTATTATACCTTTAGGAGGAAGATAGGTATATAAATTAAAAACTAATAATAATAATAACCCTATTAAATATAAAGTAAGGTGGGTAGTATAAGGTTTTAATTAATATATAGGTATTAATTACCTAGAAACCTTTAGTACTACTTGTAAGCCTGAAAACTATAAAGCTTTATTTATAATAGGTGTAAAGTTAGGCTGGAAATTTAGGCAATTTGATATATCTAATGCCTTTTGCTACGCTGATATAGATAAGGATATCTAGGTAAAATTACCTTTAGGATTTTCCTATAATTATAAAATAAATACCCTACTATATACAAATAATACTACTGAAAAAACCCTTTATTACTAGCTAAATAAGGCCTTATATAGGTTAAAACAAAGCCCTAGACTTTAGTATAAATAGTTAAGATCTATAATATATAAAATTAGCTTTAAAGAATTACCTTATAACGAAGGAATCTTTATAGTAAATAATAAATATATAAGAGCTGTAATAATCTGTTACGTAGATGATATTATAATAATAGCTCCTATAGAAGAAGATATAAATTACTTCTATAATAATATAAATAAGGATTAACAAATAAAGGACTTAGGAATTCTATATACGTTTTTAGGGAACGAAATATATATAGATAATAATAAGAAGATCTTATATATACACTAGACTAAATATATATATAAAATACTAGAAAAGTATAATAAAAAGGATATATATCTTTGAAATACGCCTGTAAACCCTTCTATAAATATAAGGAGAAATATAGGATAGGTAACTAAAGAAGATATAACTAAATATTAATAAGAAGTAGGATCTCTACTCTTTACCAGTTTAAAAACTAGGCTAGATATAATATATGCAGTTAATATATATGCTTAATATATAAGTAACCCCTCTAAGAAGCACTTTATAGCCCTAACTGTAATTGTCAGCGTCGGCTACCCAGCCGACGTTTAATTTTGTATGGCAAACGATTCGACGCTAGCACGACATGGGGTAGCCGACG
>JASUDE010000233.1:17534-73575 GCA_034509685.1 Colletotrichum cereale | reverse complement strand
GGGGGGCTTGGTTGTGGCTTTCCGCCGTCAAATCCCTTCTACTGGGGGGCAATTGTAGAATCGACCGGGATGACACGCCTTCATTTATCGCGCGTTGGTTGAGGGATTGTTGGAGAAGCACTCCCCCCCCTCCCCTTCTCAGTCTACCTAGAGAGCGGATTCTGGGTTGGTTTCTCTATACCGACGGGTGGTCGCTTGAGAATCCAAGGTGTGTAGCAGGCTGGGGGAGGGGGCCAGGATGGACTGAGCCGTAGAGTCTCCAACGGTCATTATCGTACCATTTCCTTGTCCGCTCCTCTCCATCGACCCTTTGCCGCGAGAGCTGCCTACCTTGGCCGTTGGACCTAAAAACGCCACCGCACTTGTAGTAGCGTCTTCGTCAAGAGCTGCCGACCCTTGATCCAGGTCGTCTGCGTGCGACCACCGACTGACAGCCGTAGCGAAGCCACGCTCCGGTGACCACAAGGACGACCTGGGCAACCACAAGTCGGCCTAATCACTTGCTCATCCGGGCCACGGGCGGAAAGGGGGGAGTATGTGGATTCCGACGGCAAGATGCTAGCATGGCACACACGCTCTAAGAGAACCTGAGGCCAACAATAGGCGAGTTGACGAAAGATGTCCATGCTGTTACACACATTCACACAGCCAGGCCGAGTTGGGGTACCAGGAGATGACGGCCCCATTGTACGATGTACAGTTTGACCAAAACAGTCTGGATTTGTTGCTGCCATGGCTGGGCTGAGGGGGGGCCTAGGAGTCACTCACTCAGCTACGAGGCATGAGAAGTGAAGCAGCCGCAGCCGTAGCCGCAGCCCATGGCGGAGAGCAGCAGAAGGCCCATCGGCCGCGTGCATCCATTTTGGCGAGAGGGCCAATCACTCGCCGTCACCGCCATGACCGTTGCCTCAGAAATCTTCAGTGTGTGCCGTCCGGATGAGGTTGCAAGGCGACCGGAAGACCGCTCCACTGGACGCCAACCCGGGAACACGTTGAACCCCCTCCCTCCCCTCTCTCGAATTCTAGAATTTCCATGTCACGGCGTAGTGTTGCCGCCATGAAATTCGAGCAGGGAAGCCGGTCGTCCAGGTGGAGATCCAATTCCGTCTGATCCGACAAGTCGCTGCTTGTTGGGAGGAGTTATTTCGAGTTACTTTGCCCATGACAACCGTGCATCACGGGGGAGACCGATCATTCCAGGTCACTAGTACCAGGGTATTCCTACCCCAGCGGCAGCAGCTCCTGGTACTGCTGGTACTGCCGGTAATGGTATCCCGGGTCATCGCCATCGTTAAAGCCCGGACCATGTCGGTGAAGGGTTTGGATCGTCAGCGTACTATGTAGTGGTGAGAGGCAAGGCGTGGCAGGGCGAAAGTGAGATGGCTCATCTGCGGTGGTGTGGAGATCAGCAGCTAGTGCAGCCATTGTGCTTCGATTACTGTAAGGACAGTTTCAGTCTGCTCCGCATCATGTCAGTTGTCCAGGATAGCGGCACTTGGCGTCATGGGGTGGGGGGCAGGTAGGCAGGTCTGGAGAAGGCAATGTGAAGTGATTGACTGGCCAAACTGGTAGTCCTGATACCATCGGTTGCATGAGAAGATGACAAGGAGGATATTGATTAGTTCAAGGCGAAAGCTATGGTCGCCTGTGTGTTTGTGCGTCCCATCTTGTCTCCCCAGAGACCAGACGGCTTGCGACCAGCGGGGGTTGTCGGCTTGTAACTTTGAAGGAAACGTATGCGGGTGTGTGTGTGTGTGTGTGTGTATGTGTGGGAGACGCAGAAAATTTAGTACATGGTACCAACGAAAGTGAGAGCGGCGACCAGGTGGTGGTGGTGAGGCGGAGGCGATCTAGATGGCAACCCACGATCTGATCTGCCTCTTGGTCGGCCAAGGACCTTGAACACCAACCGCTGTTCTGACGTATCCGCCCTGCCGGTCGATTCTGTCACATCTACGATGCATATGACACGAACAAGTTTCCCTTTCCCCAGCCCGATTTCCCGGAGCAATCACTTCCTATAGTAGATCTGCAGGTGGCATCAGGTTAGTACGTCGTAATCAATCGAGCAGAGTTAATAGTGGGACTTGTCCCTTACCTTCTTGAACTGAAAGTGTAGCTGCAGGATGCCCTGTAGGGAGACAAGATTAGCTCAACAGCCATGGACTAGGGTGGAGTGGATGGGGGGGGATGAAATATGACATAAAACAACAGGGAAATTTCAAGAGGCGCGCGTGTAGGCGGTTGTTGTTGAGTGGAGCTCGCGGGTTGTTGGAAAAGCGGTCTCGATCCCGAGTGCGTCTATCTCGGCATCCCATTCCAAGTCGTGAAGACGGTGGGTGCAGGGGGTGGGCAAATGGGGGAATGAGAGAAGAGATAGAGATGTGTGCTAAGGGGCACAGCAGTCGTGCGGGCGCACTTTTGCAGCTCTCCCTCCTCCCCCGGTTGACTCTTGTGCTCGTTGACTCTTGTGGGCGCCGTACACTTGCATCATGTCGACTTCGCCACGGGGATGAGAGATGAGGAAAAGGAGGTGAAGGGGGGAAGGGGGTGGGGGGCCTTGTCAAACAAGAGAAGATAGACAGCGTAGGGGAAACATGGCGAAACATACCTTGTCAAAGGAGCTCTTGAAGCCGCGGTCCCTCTTTGCACTGTAATCCCACTCGCGATCCACGATTCGGAAGGCAATGTCTTCGTACGGAGGGCCCGCGATGAAACGGATGAGGCACGTATCCTCCTCCCCTGCGGCTGCAAAGGACTCGCCCCTTTTCCTCCCGTGTTCTCGGATGATTTTGAAGGTGGGGGCCTTTGTCTTGTCGATGAGCTCGGGGTAGAAGATGTTGAACTTGTATCCCTGGACGACCTTGGGCGGCGGGTTGTCGTGATCGTAGTGCGTCTGGTTGTACTTGTTCCATTCGTAACCCATCTGCACACGGTTGAAGTACTTTGGTTTCCTCGGTCTGTACTTGTCCGCCCACTGAGGCTTGGACCCGCTGGGAACAGCCTCCTCTGCGGTGAAGATCTCCTCGTCCTCGTTGATACCACGAGCGACCTCGCGATCGTAGAGAGCTTTGGTGGCCTGAGAGAAGTCCTCGTTGCCCATCTGCGCAAAACGAGCCGTTCCCGGAGGCGCGGCGCCCTGGGGTGCACTTGAAACAGAGACCGCCTTTGTGTCGGCCCTGTCTGGTTGTTCAGATGACAGGTTCCTGGTGGCTGCAGGGCCCGAAGTAGACTCGGCCTGATTGGGTTGCTGCTGCTGCTGCTGTACCAGGGCCTTGGCCTTTTCCGGATCTTGTAGCTTGAGCATGGTAGCTTTGCTCTCGCTGATTGCGTCGCAGACCTTTTTGAGCTTAGCCTTGGCCTTCCACACCAGCAGGCTGCGAAGAAGCTGTTCCCAGTAGTCGACATCGATATCGTCATTGGAGCGTAATTTGGCCTTGATCTGGGCTTCGAGGGCCTCGAGTTGCTCGTACGTCTTGGGACGCAGAATGCGATCGACGTCTTCCGACACTGTGCTGACGACCCGAGCGTCTGGACCCTGCGGTTTCAGCTTCTGCCGCCTATCGGCACAGATGGTTTGCAACGCTTTCCAGTAGTCGCGGTTGCGGTCGTTCTGCTCCAGGGTATGGTAGGACGTGATGTCGGAATCCAGGTCTCGCAGCTGTGATTCGTCCAGCCCCTGCAGCACCTCCTCTGGAGAAGCCACTTGAACGTGCAGGTCGGCATCGTCGTCGTCGAAGACATCCCGATCGGAATCGATAAAGCGTAGGTTGAACGCCAGGAGATCAATGGGCTTGGCTCGGCCTTCCCGAACTCGAATGTCAGCCTTCTTCTTGGCCTGTTTCAGAACAAATTTGTCTTCGTCGGCGACAAACTGTCTTGACTGTTCGTCCTGGGTCATGTAGCTCGAGTTGTTATTCTGGCGCGGCCTCGAGGACGACGGAGGAGGGTTCGAAGGTTTGGTGATGCGATTATTGGGGTCGCGACGCGGCGACGCGATATCTCTGTCTCTGTCGCGGTCTCTGCGACTGGGGGATCTGCGCCCCCCAGACAGCATCGCTCTACGGCCCGGGTCCATGTTTGCTTCGTAAAGAGAAGAGAAGAGATCGACAACAGCGGCTCGGTGTGTCAGTTAAAGGGGTATCTTTGTTGTTGCGGAGGTCGTCAGGTTGTTATTTTCGTAGCATCCCATCGTCACCAGTTGCCGACGGGAACAGCTCAAGACCTGAAAGTCGAACGTCATCCTTATCGATAGGGTCACGTGCAGGGTAATCTTCGGTTCCTGTACGCAGGTACACTAGCTACTCTGTACGGATACCAGAGTACCCACCTGGTTTACGAACGGAAAGGAACACCCCAAACTAGGATACGTACCCAAGGGAGCGGGGGATCTTGTCCCGGGATATGCTTCCGGGCTCCGGCCAGCCAATCATACTGACTTGTATCTAGTCAAGCCCCACTTACCAAATCGGGGGACCTGAAGCCCCCTCCTAAGACAAACCCCCGATATATCCGCCAAACCATGGCTCCGGGACGCTAAAGCTGATGCACGTCCAGATCTCCCGATTTCAGGAACATGGTGACGTACAAGACATCGGCCGATCGTGAGCTTTTCTCCAGCATGATCCCATCGCCGCCTCTGCACGAGCTCGCTCAACGGAGTTTTTGTATTCTTCTTCGGAGGGACCTCAGCAGAAAGCTAGTTAACCTGGTGCAATTGGGTTTTAGTTAGAAGCCCGTTATGTATGGAATTTCTAGATTTTACCTCCACCATTCACCATCCCCCCCCCCCCCCCCCCGTTCCTCTCCATTAGGTAACCTACCTCCTTATGCTCTCGTGTCGCGTCTTGCTGCCCAGCAACACGCGTCTGCCATCGACTGTAACCGCCACCTTTGCTGTTGTTCCTTTACTCGCCTCGCGTCTTGCTCCCCTATCCATCTCTCGCAAAACGACGCGCTCGTACGGCTGCTCGACAACCAGACTCCGTCATCTCTCGACGATGCCACCCAAGTTGAAGCGCAAGTCGGCACCTGCTGCCGAGCCCAGCAACTCTGGCAGGAAGAGAACCAAGACCGAGCTGGATGACCAGGACCCTTTGCGCCGGCCGCATCCCTTCTACAAGGACGCCGAGAGGCATGGCATCGTCCTCCGCAAGTACTACCCTCACGAGATGAGCAACGACCGCGCACGCGCCTACAACGATGACGAACTCCCAAGACCCATCGAGGAGCTCATCTCCGCCCTCGAGGACACATCCAAAGCGCGCAAGGCCGTCAAACCCAAGGACGCCGTGGTGCACTGGTTCAAGATGGATCTGCGTACGACGGACAACCGATCACTATCCCTTGCCAGCGAAAAGGCCAAAGAAGCAGGGGTCCCGTTGATCGCCATGTTCATTGTCAGCCCTCAAGACTACGAGGCTCATCTTACCGCACCAATCCGCGTCGATTTCATGCTCAGGACCCTGCATATCCTGAGGGCCGACCTGGCCAAATTGGACATACCGCTCTACGTCGAGACCGTCGAGAAGCGCAAGAAGGTGCCCGACAGGATCGCCGAGCTCATGGGTCAATGGGGAGCCAGCCACCTGTTTGCCAATATGGAGTACGAGGTCGACGAGCTCCGCCGAGAGGCGAAGATGGTCCGCATGTTTGCCGACAGGGGCCTCTCGTATGAGGTCCTGCACGACACGTGCGTCGTCCCCCCAGGACAGCTCACCAGCGGATCAGGCAAACAGTACGCCGTCTACACTCCTTGGTTCAAGACCTGGGTCCGCCATGTACACGAGAATCTAGACCTACTTGAGCTGTACGATCCGCCTGCAAAGAACCCTCCCAACACAAGGGACAAGTTCAGTAGCCTGTTTGACACGGACATCCCGAACGAGATTGCCGACAGGAAGCTCGACGACGAGCAGAAGAAGCGTTTTGGCGCCTTATTCCCGGCTGGAGAGCACGAGGCTCGAAGCCGTTTGGAGAAGTTCTGCGAGGAGAAGGTCGGCCAGTACCATAACAAGCGCAACATCCCCCATGATTCCGGGACCTCGAACCTATCCGTGCACCTTGCCAGTGGAACCATCAGTTCGAGGACCTGTGTACGGTATGCCCGTGACCGGAACAAGACCAAGAAGCTCGACGCGGGCATCGAGGGGATCCGTGTCTGGATAAGCGAGGTGGCCTGGCGCGACTTCTACAAGCACGTCCTGGTAAATTGGCCGTATGTCTGGTATGTCGCAGATGCCCCCGCCGCCGCCGCCGCCCCTCCCTCGATATGTCACGAACACTGACCAGTTCTGCCTAGTATGAACAAGCCCTACAAGCCCGAGTACGCAAACATCGAATGGTCATACGACATGGACAACTTCAAGGCCTGGTGCGCGGGCAAGACGGGCTTTCCCATCGTGGACGCCGCCATGCGCCAGATGCACGCAATGGGCTGGATGCATAACAGGTGTCGCATGATCGTCGCATGCTTCCTTGCAAAGGACCTTCTCATTGATTGGCGTATGGGCGAGCGCCATTTCATGGAGAACCTCATTGATGGCGACTTTGCCTCAAACAATGGCGGCTGGGGTTTCTCTGCCAGCGTCGGTGTCGATCCCCAACCCTACTTTCGGATTTTCAACCCGCTGTTGCAGAGCGAGAAGTTCGATCCGGAAGGCGAGTATATTCGGAAGTGGGTGCCTGAGCTGAAGGGAATCACGGGCAAGGCCATTCATGACCCCTATGGCCGCGGAGCCGGTGTACAGGCGAAGAAGATGGGCTACCCCAAGCAGATTGTTGATCATAAGGGCTGCCGAGAACGAGCCCTGACCGCGTACAAGTTCGGCCTTGGAAGAGGCGACTTGTAAAACGCAGGTATCCGAGATCTGGGACGTGGAGAATAGGGGACTTGCCGCATAGCATCAGAAGCGTCATTGGAATGATTGTTCAGTTGTACCAGTTGCCGCCGTTCCGAGCCGCCCACGCGACAGGCGGGCTTAGTTCTTACCTAGGTATCTTCAAACCAGCTGTAATGCCAGAGTTGTCGTTTCCAACCCACTCTTAATGTCACTTTTCTTCTATCCGACCGACCCGATCGACCAGGGCAGAATCATCATTGGGGCAAATCCGACCAAGTTGAATGTCTGATCTCTTTGGGGACAATATATCACCCATTCAATATGAATAGCAACGCTTTCTCGACGCAGCGCCATATGTAAGCCTCGATACGTGGCAACCATTACCCCATCTCTCAAGGAAAAGACGGCAACATGAATTCGGCTCACTCTGACAAGTTCAGAGGCATGTAACCTATGAAAGCCCAAGAAGTTCGGTTGTCATAGACGCCAAGCGGCCAAGCCCAGAACTTCCCGATGGCTTGCAGAAAGATCAAATCGTAGCACACGGAGTACTGTCTTAGCTCTATAGGTTGCATCAGGTACTACAATTCCTTTTGAAGCTGGTGGTGGTCACCAACAGCATCTGAGCAGTTTGCTGGCTTTGAAGCAGACCAACGTCGCCCGGAAGCGGACGGACATCGCATCCGGGCCATATTGCCTCTACAATCCTCTCAATCCCATCCCGATCGAAGACCCAAGTGGTGGAAATCGGCCATGAGAGTTGATTTGGATCTTTGGCGCCGAAAAGCGTTCCGGCCGTAGTCATGTGTTGGGAAATGCGCGTCCGACGGCCCGATGCAACGTCGGAGGCTGATACTCCGGCTCCAAATGCAACCCCAAAGACGTCTTGTCCGGTGCCGCGACCCCAGTCTGTCCGCTCTCGAAGATGATAGTCCATCCCACTGGTCGCGTACTTTAATGATCACCTGCTTCAACCCTGCTTCGCGCGGTTCCAGTGGGCCGGTCCGGTGAAGACCCTTCTCCTCATTAAGCCTTTGCGGCACCTGCGGCTCCAAACGTACCGGACTAGAAGGAGAAATGAACTCGTTGGCCTTGCGCTACTTTCCGCTTCCAACGGGTCAATGGGCCGACGATATAGATTGATGGAGATGTTGATCGCGCTGAAGGGATCCCTGCCGCGGCGGCAGCGAGCCGTCATGCCCCAGCGACTTCGCGGGGCTCGCGACCGCAAAGACAAAAGGAGAAAAGCGCAACGGAATGGAGGGTTCCATGACCAGACAGCTATCGTGAAGTAAGCTAGATATGGAATTGCGATCCCCTTCAAGCATGCTTGTATGCCAGCTATATAAGAGAGACAGCCAAGGCCATCTACCGAGAGACACTCTTCTACCTCTGCACCTCGGCATCGAAACCCTTCAACTCGGAGACAGCTCAAGATGAAGTACCTTATTTCTCTCGGCGCCCTCGTCGGCGCCGCCTCGGCCCAGGCAGGCGCCTGGGCTCAGTGCGGTGGCCAAGGCTGGTCCGGAGCGACAACCTGTGTCTCCGGCTACACCTGCACCGCCACGAACCAGTGGTATAGCCAGTGTATCCCCGGCTCTAGCCCGCCTCCGGCCGGGACCACTCTCGTCACGAGGACGACGTCAACGGTCAGGCCCACCTCGACGCCTCCTCCGACCAGCAACGGCGGGTGGAAGTGGGTTGGGGTCAACGAGGCCGGAGCAGAGTTCGGTAGGTCATTCCTGTCCACTCCAAGCGATGTTTGGGCCTCTAATCATATTCTACCTTGTAGGCGAGAAGACCTTGCCCGGTACCTGGGGCAAGGAGTACACTTTCCCTGAGCTCTCGACCATCTCCGTAAGTACCCACGAGACACCAATCTCGGACCGGTGAGCGTATTGCTGACGCGTGCCCAGACCCTTCGAAGCCAGGGCTACAACACGTACCGCGTCCAGCTCAAGATGGAGCGCCTGACGCCGGGCTCCCTGACCAGCGGCTACAACAACGCCTACCTGCAGAACTTCACAAAGGTGGTCAACCACATCACCCAGAGCGGAGGCTGGGCCGTCCTGGACCCGCACAACTACGGCCGCTTCAACGACGCCATCATCACCGACACCAACGGCTTCCAGACGTGGTGGAAGAACTTTGCCACCCTGTTCAAGAACAACGACCACGTCATCTTCGACACCAACAACGAGTACAACACCATGGACCAGACCCTCGTGCTCAACCTCAACCAGGCCGCCATCAACGGCATCCGCGCCGCCGGCGCCACGCAGTACATCTTCGTCGAGGGCAACGCGTGGTCCGGCGCGTGGTCGTGGACGACGGTCAACGACAACATGAAGGCCCTCACCGACCCCCTGAACAAGATCGTCTACGAGATGCACCAGTACCTCGACTCGGACAGCTCCGGCACATCCCCAGACTGCGTGTCGTCCACCATTGGCGTCGAGCGCGTCCAGTCCGCCACCAACTGGCTGCGCCAGAACGGCAAGGTCGGCATCATCGGCGAGTTCGCCGGCGGCGCCAACCCCCAGTGCCAGGCCGCCCTCAAGGGCATGCTCGACCACCTCAAGGCCAACTCGGACGTGTGGACCGGCGCCATCTGGTGGGCCGCCGGGCCCTGGTGGGGGGACTACATGTACAGCTTCGAGCCCCCCTCCGGCACGGGATACCAATACTACAACAGCTTGCTCAAGAGCTATACTGTGTGAGTGTTTGGCGTGGGCCGTGTCGCTGGGAATGTTTAGGAGCGATTCTGGGGAGCATAACAAGCACGTCAAAAGGGGGGGGACAATTGAGGAATTATCGGCTTTGACTGATAGACATTCTTCTCTGTACATATCCAATTCGCGTATATATATATTCTTCATCCAACGCTTTGCACGATTAGAACCCCCTCCCCCGAATAACGATGGAAAGCCAGACCTTTGCCGAAAAACTCGGCGATCCCGAATGAGCCCGATTCAAAATGACCGTGTCTAATTGAGAACACCGAGCGGCATGCCGGCATACCACGGTCTTTGGTCCCACCTTTCCCGGCGAGTGTGGGGTTCATCCGGCCGGCAGTGGCCGGATAACCTTTTTTTCAACAAACATTACTGAGAAGACTTCATCGTTATATTTCTCCCCTCTTGAAGAACTTGGATACTCCAGCTTGATTGACATTGAACGCCTGCATGGGTTTTCCGGAACGGCGGAGGTGTACAGAGAGTTCATGTATATAGTCCTCCGAAACCGGTGGTAAGTGAGGCTCGTCGACAGGACTAACCCAATGTATGTGAGCTCTTTGTCTTACCAGGACGTCCATAACATGTGGTCTCGGCCATAATTCAGCCTATGATACTCTGTAGGATTCAAGGCCCAGAGCATTCCAACACCACATACCATCGGCCACATGGCTAGCGCGCCACACTGCCTGGCAGAAACGCAGTCACGACCAATGGCGGGACGTCAATGTTTATTCTTGGGATTCCAAACGCCCAAATTTTCCCTCCCGTTCAATAATAGGTAGGCTGCGAAGATCGATGGACATTGACCAACCTTGAAGCCAGGAGAATAGATGTGGCTTCTGAGGCTGGAGTGGCACACGGAATGTGAATGAAAGTTGAGGTGTCTAGACGCAAATGTCACTGTGTAAGCGACTGAAATAAGAGGGAGCCTGTTCCCGTTATTTCGTGAGATGCCTGACGGAGGCCTACAAGTCTAAATCCCACCCCTCGTTCACGTACGCAAGCGTCCGTATCGTCTATTATCTGTCGGCTTCACCATGACAATTACGCCGATCACCCATACGCTCTCATACCCACTCCGAAGCACCAAGCCGCCCAAAATGAGCAAGGTGCTCCAAATGTCAGTCTCTCTGGTAGGTCTATGTTCGCTGGATAGAAAAGCTGAAGCGGACAGCCCGACGTGTTTCTTCGCATAGCCTCCGAGATGGTGCTCGTCCATAACATGGTAATCCGCGGTCTGAACTCGATATACCTGCAAGCGCCGCACGTCTCGTCCTCCGAATCGGAAGCCTTCTTGCAGTACGTGCTGGCCTGGCACAGTCTGCTGCACGTCCACCACTCAGGAGAAGAAGCCGACTTCTTCCCGGCGATCGAGGAGTTGACGGGCCAGAAGGGGCTGATGGACCTCAACGTCTCGCAGCACACAGAGTTCCACGATGATATTGAAGCCTTCAAAACCTACGTCGAGGCTTGCGTCGGTGGGAAGGAGGGGCTTGAAGGCCCGAAGTTGGTCACGTTGATTGACGGGTTCGGGGAGGTGTTGACGAAACACCTCAGAGATGAGATCCCCAGCCTCTTGGGGCTCAGGGAGTTCGGCATCGACCAGATGGCGCCGCTGGAGCAAAAGATCGATAGCCTTTTTAGTATGATGTCCTCGGCGATATGTGCCTCACTTCTTGTATTGATGCACGTGGGCTCCCTCACTTTCTATGCCTGTCTGATCCAGGCTGCGGCTGATGTTTGTCGGAACATTAGGCCGAGAAATCCATGTGTAATCGTTGAGGTAGTAATCTACTTGCACAGTTCTTGAGTTTGCAAGCTTCGTAACGGTTCGATAATTCTCAGTGCTGAGTTGCAATTGTCCTAAAATTCATGGTCTCCAATGCAATGTGAAACCATCTGTGGTGGGCTTCCTGGGTACCGTTCAGCATCAAGCGACACCCAAAGCCTCGTAAATCTCCTTCTAATGCGACCTCGCAGTATTATTCCCCGAACTTGTCATTGTCGATCGTGGATGATTCATAATGAGCCAGACTGGCTCTGGGCAAATGATCCAATGAGCACAGGTCTGAACCCCTCTCAAAAGCTCACTGACCTAGCCCGATTTGGGAAATGACATGGGATGAACCTAGCCTAACGCATACACTTGGTCTCATTTGTACCTTGCTGAGGTGATCCTGCGTAAAGGTACAAGATAGCTGATAAAGCTACTTGGCTAGCCACTGACCATGTTCTCATATTTCGACAACCGAGTGATTGAGGAGCGTCAGATTTAAATACAGCAAAACGGCCGAGTGTGAAGAATTTCTCCACTGGGAAACACAAAAATTCTTTGGCATCAAGCAATTTTCAGGGTGGCACTCACGACAACCACAACTACTCCCAAAACATCGCACGACATGGACGAGCCCCTCGAGATTCTCGGCCAACTGCCAGGCCTCGATATCTACACGCAAATTGCAGTCTGTTTCTCGGTCAAGGACGATATCTCATATTCAATCGTTGAGAGTACTCTCACAAATGGCCTCGAGAGGCTCACCGCGGCATTCCCCTGGGTAGCTGGACAAGTCGTCAATGAAGGCGCCGGCGGAGACAGCACTGGCGTCTATAAGATCCAGCCATACGAGAAGACACCTCCTCTCGTCATAAAAGACCTGCGAGATGACGTTTCGGTACCGACGATGAACGCCATGAAACGGGCGAACTTCCCCTTCAGCATGCTCGACGAGAGCATCTTTGCTGCGCGCCCGACACTGCCCATCGACCCCACTCTGGCCGGGAAACCTCAACCAATATTCATCGTCCAGGCCACTTTCGTAAGAGGCGGGCTCGTCCTCACATTCCTTGGTCATCATCAAGCAATGGACGGTACTGGCCAAGGTCAGATCATTGATCTCCTATCGAAGGCATGCCGAAACGAATCTTTCACCGGCGAGGAAGTCTCGACAGGAAACCTACCCCGTCATAGCATCGTTCCGTTGCTGGAACATTACCAGAGAGGCCCCGAGGTCGATTCGATGATCATTGAACCGCCGAAAGAGCCACCGTTACCACCCGCAACATGCCGTTGGGCCTATTTCGACTTTTCCGCCAGCTCTCTCTCCGCCCTGAAGTCCACGGCTTCGGAGACGGTCAAGTCTAGCTACATAACAACAGACGATGCACTCACTGCATTTGTCTGGCAATCCGTCTCTCGCGTCCGCGCGTTGCGTTTATCCCTTGATGAAGAAACCAAGTTTGCACGAGCCGTGAACGTACGGGGCTACCTTGGCGTCCCCCAAACATTCCCTGGCATTGTACAGAGCATGACCAACAATTCATCTCCTCTCAAGGATCTCATCAACGGATCCCTTGGAGAAGTGTCATCGCAGCTGCGGTCAACGGTGAACCCCGAAGCCTTGAATTATAGCACACGCGCATTCGCGACGCTGCTTCACCAGTCCCCCGACAAGAGAGGGTTCTCCATCACCGGAACGCTTCGTCTAGACAAGGACATGATGCTCAGTTCTTGGGCGAAGCTTGACTTGTATGAGCAGGATTTTGGTCTGGGTCTGGGAAAGCCCGAGTCAGTCAGGAGACCACAGTTCACGCCGGTAGAGAGTCTGGCATATCTATTACCCAAGTCACGAGAAGGCAGCATCGCGCTCGCGATTTGTTTGAGGGATGAGGATATGAACAAGATAAAGGAAGATGAGGAGTGGGTAAAGTTTGCAAAATACATAGGTGAGTGAATAGTGGAAACTCTGCCGTGGAAAGACCACGAGTATACTTGTCAACTCTCGATATGAGGGCTTCAGTCGGCCTTTAGGTGTGTTCTGGTGTAACAATCAAGTCGATATTTAGCCGTTATATTCCCGGTATATTAGAGGTCATACTCTCTTCTTTACTAGTTCATCCATAGCCCCAGTCGGAAGGTCAGAAGGTAGTGGTTCAGGAACGAATAAACGGTCTCAGGCGTACCCTCTCCTCGCCAGATTGAATTGAGAGCCTTATCATCGACAATCAACTACTATGCTTCGGTATAAACAAATTTAAGAGATCTGAAATGTGAAAAGATAGAGACGACGCTTCACCCGCGTCCCAAGAATGCTTCCCGAGGGGGGCAGGACGCCCGGAGACATTGTGCGTCGGTCTAGAAGATCCTGCGAACTCGAGAGGTATCAGAATTGTGTGTTTACAACTGAATAGAAGCGCTAGAGCTGATTTTGTGACTCGTCCCTTCAACTTATCCTGCGTATGCGGAAGAGTCGTCGAGGCTAAGCTGTTTGCGTCGTCGAAGCGAGACACTAGAGACCACCATGGATCTTAGGCCTTGCGCCTCTTCGCATTGACGAGCCCAAGGCACTGTTTGTTTCGCGTAAAGGAAACGCAGAAGCGATCTATCTGCTCTATCAAAGAGATGATGGGCGGCCCTGCCGAGCCCAAACCACACCCGGAGAGGCAAAATGGCTAGGCCTCGAAGGAAAGTCCTAGGTCAACCAGGCTCCGAGTGTCAACATGACACTTGATAAATAGGTAGTTAACCAGGTTCGTAGTGAGTAGATGGATTCTTAGGGTATCATTGATCAACTCGAGTTTCACTCATTCGAACTATGCGGTTCAATTCCATTCTTTCATTGGCCGTTATCGCCCTCCACCTGACCGCAGGCAACCCCCTTCCCGCAGACGCTCAAAGCAGCATGACAGGGAACTCCAGCAACAATATCCAGGCCTGTCTCAATGCGGCGAGTGCCCCAATCACCACATCATCTTCTTCGGACTGGACCGATGACATCCGGCCGTACAACGCTCGCTTGCAGTTCACCCCGGCGCTTGTCGTGACGGCGACCGACGCGAGCCATGTGCAGGCGGCCGTGAAATGCGCGTCCCAGTACGGCAAAAGCGTCACGGCCCGCGGCGGCGGGCACAGTTACTCGTCCTCTGGGCTCGGCGGGGAGAACGGCCACGTCGTGGTGCGGTTGGATGAGATGTTCGGCGTCACGCTAAATGCGGACAACACGGCCACCGTGCAGGCCGGTGCTCGGCTCGGTCACGTTGCGACGGCGTTGTTCGACCAGGGTGGCCGGGCGATTTCTCACGGCTCGTGTCCAGGGTAAGTAACATCATGATATGGCTCTTTGGATAGTCAAGACGTAGCTAATGCTTGCATATCAGGGTCGGCACATCAGGTCACAGCATCCACGGTGGCTTCGGGTTTAGCTCTCACCTTTACGGCCTGGCGACCGACTGGATCGTCGAGGCGACTGTTGTCACTGCCGATGGAAAGATAGTAAAGGCCTCGCCGAGTCAGAACGCCGACCTCTTCTGGGCGCTTCGTGGCGCAGGCTCATCGTTTGGTATCGTCACCGAGTTCAAGTTCAACACCTTCGCCGCGCCCAGCGTCGTCACATGGTACAAGGTGCCCTTCACCCTCAAGAAGGAAAAGTTGATTGCGGCGCTCTTGTCTCTTCAGATATACGCCCAGGGCGACATGCCTGCCGAGTTGAACATGCGAGCCGTCATCACCCCGGATAGCACGTCTTTCGACGGCCTTTACTTCGGGACCGAAGCCCAGACGCGCAGCGTCCTGACGAAGTTTCTTTCTCCTTTGGGCATCGACGTGGGTGGCGCTACTGTCACCCAGACAGATTGGGTTGGACAGCTGGAGCATTACGCCGGCCAGGAGCTTGACCAGACGGGACCGCAGTCCGCGACCGACACATTCTACGCCTCAAGCCTCATGACCAAGGGAGTGTCCCAGGATGGCTTCAAGGCGTTCGTCAACTTCTACCTGAACACCGCGAAGTCGACCGACACCGGCTGGTTCGTTTTGATCGATGTTCACGGTGGCAAGAACTCCAAGACGGCGCAGGTCGCGAACTCGGCGACCGCCTACGCGCACCGCGACAAGGTGCTCATGTGGCAGTTTTACGACTCCTCTAGCGGCTCCGCGTATCCCTCAACCGGCTATGCCTTTCTCGGCAATTGGATGTCCTCCGTCACAAACACCATGTCCAAGAGCGACTGGGGTCGGTACGCGAACTACGCCGATTCGCAGTTGAGCAAGGTGGACGCGCAGGACCAGTACTACAGGGACAATCTGCCGCGGTTGAAGACCATAAAGGCAAAGTACGACCCCAAGGGCCTCTTCACTTACCCCCAGGGCGTGGGCTCATAGGGTGGAGTACGGGAGTCAAGTTGCATGCTTCCAGCGTAAAAGTGCATTAAATAGTTTAACCAGCCTATTCGTTTGAGACTAAATATATGGACCGCTTTTTTGGCCACCTGCGGAAGCACTGACGTGATATACCAGAGTCTTGTCTACCTTGGCGACGGGTGACATTTCCGTGCCGAAGCTGATATTTACCTTGCCCATCACATTCTTCGATCGTGCGTCACTAGTGAACCATATGACGAGCCTACCGAGGAAGTCGCTCGGCTCTTGCTCTCTGTCCTTTACTTTAACCATTTGTCCTACGGCATTGAGATGCGTTACTGCGGCGTCATGCTCGCCAGTGAAATTCTTCGAGCGACATGACTAGTCAGTATTTGTGAACAAGGGGGTCGAATGCGAGATCATCTCACAGCGTCTGAGGCCAGAGCTAGCGTCTTGGTAATGGTAAGGTTGCTGATGTCCTTCCCTTCCCTCGTCAAGGTCTGGTTGAGGAACCGGATGCAGTCCAATCTGTATTTGGTCGCCTGGTAGTTGCATATATCGCCATGCTGCATGGCCGCCATGTGACGGCAGGACCAAAGCAGGGTGTTGGCAAGCATTCCAGGGTCGGAGAGGGAGGTGTGCAACCAATAAGTGGCCATGCTTGTCCAGAATAATCCCTTCTCGCCCAGGATGTCTAGGTTCATGGCGGGCACGCATATCATTTCTTTTAAGATCATGTACTGCAAGACTACGTGTTGCAGCTGGTTAGCGTTCTGGATCTAGTTGGTGGGAGGTGTACGAGACAAGCTTTCAAAGCTCCAGGCGAACTCGAGAATCGATCAGTGCAACTTTAGTCACTATTACTGTAGGTACTTGCGGATACATCCCACAAGCCCCCAGTCCTTGTGCAAATACTCCAACGTAGGCGGATCATCTACTTACAGTGATCAAGGAGCTGTTTCTCCCACGGAGTGACAACCCTGTGGAAGCTGTTGAATGGATCCGTCCTCGCAGCGCCCAATAGTGAGATGGGGCTATTTGGGAAGCTAGTGAAGTGATTCGATTCCAAGGGACCAATGCGAGAGACCATGGCCAAAGTGTTTGGATGTTGGCTTGACGAGTAGGACGATGCGCTCTCACGATCTTGGCCGTTAGAGAGTGGACTCAAACGGGCGTTGGTCTTTTGATGGGCGACAACCCTCTGCCTGCGGGCTCGGAAGTTTTTTGCGGCATGAGATCTGACTCTCTGTTTCCAGACCGCTGACTCGTTTGGGTGGGATATGGGGATAAAGACGAAGCCATCCTCCTGCGAACCCTTATTGTCAGAAGACATGGCAGCGGCGCCGACGGGACGTGCTCATAAACCCGGGGAAAACGGGATCGCGGCCCACTGAAAACGGAGTACGGTAATTCTGCTAGTCAAACATGAAGAAACCGGGAGCCGTCTGGCCTTGTCGCGCTGCTGGGCCGAACCGCGCAACAGGGACCGGGGGCGGGTTGTACGTTGTGGACGAGCAGTCAGGCTTTTACTAACCCCGCCGCAACTATACTAACTGACAATATGTCGTGAAGAACATGTTTAGAACAGTGGACCAAAAAGGAGAGCGCAAGAAGGGGCAGGGAAGGGAATGAATCTGCCGAAGGTGTCATGTGTTGGTCGTCGGACGTTATCTTTAGCCCCGTCAGCTTACATTCATAGCCATGTCCATTCAGGGCTATTCCCCTCACCTTGGTCAGACATCGGCCAATTATGTACCATGAACTGGAGATCTCGAAGACTTGGAGACGAGCGGATCTTGTTTGACGAATAAGGAAGAAGCTCAGCTCCGTCGTTCCACAACGCCAAGCTAGGCATTTTCCCAAAAGGGATAATGCTCCCGGTCGAGTGGGTTCGTCCGATCCGACCAACAGGGTCTTTGACCGGGGCAGCCGTATCTACACCTCGGTAAGAACACCCGAGTGCTACCTGTAAAGTCCTTAATCAGGAGCGCGACTAGTTTCTATCTCTCAAGGGTGCCATACTGCATGCTGAAGCCTGACAGTACATTATATAAGATGCTCGTACTGGAAGGTTCAGATTTCGAAGCCGATGTGTTAATTCAGTTCAGTACTACAACTTAATTGCATTCGACAATCTTCGAAACCCCGCCCGCAGAGCTGTATTGTTGTTGCGCACCTAAGCTTAGAATGCCTAAAAGCTGGGATCCGCTGGCTGACATGCCCCTGCTTCAAGGCAAGGTGGTCGTCGTGACTGGAAGCAAGTAAGTTTGCCCTGGAGAAGCCAAGCAAGTATCCATTCTCACCTCGTCGTTTGTAGCGCCGGTATTGGACTGTCAACTGTCAAGTTTCTGGCTCTCCGAGGTGCTACCGTGTATTTCACGACGAGGACAAAAGACAAGGCCGATGCAACGCGTACTTTGCTCACATCAGAGCATCCCGAGATCGTCAAAGACCAACTGAGATGGCTGCCTCTCGATTTGGGGGACTTGACAACCGTCGACGCGGCAGTTAAAGAGTTGAAGACGAAAGAAACGAAGGTGGACATTCTGAGTGGGTCTAATGCTGATTCATATAACATGAGAGCCAATGCTGATCGCCCCGTGAAGTCAACAATGCCGGTGTATGCTCATCAACTACTGAGACACTGGGTCCCGGCTGGGAATATCACATGGCAGTCAAGTATGCATTGAAGTCGATTGGTTACTCGCTAGCTGCAACCTGCTGACTTTCTCCGGCACAGCCATATTGGTCATTTTGTTTTTACAAACGGCTTATTACCACTGCTCAAAGAGGCAACGAGGCAAGAGGGAGCCGATGTGCGAATAATTACCCTCAGCTCCAGCGTCAACTACGTCATGCTGCCTTCGAACTTCCGCTTCACTTTCAACTCTCCATCTTTTCTGAAAAGCCCTGTTTTGAATTATCCCTGGCAATGGCAATACGTCTCACGCCACTTTTTCGTTGTGGACATGATTCGGTATTCGGTGTCCAAGGTTGCCAATATCCTGTTTGCCCAGGAACTTCAGCGACTGATGGATGAACAAAACCTCCCGATATTGTCCATCTCAGTGCATCCAGGGGGCGTAGCCAGCGATGGGACCAAGAATATTGGGAACTCGGTCTTTTTGCTTCTCAGAGCAGCCTTCTTCTTGTCGACAGATCAAGGTGCCGCAACATCTCTATTCGCGGCCACAGCACGCGAGGTGCGTGAGAACTCCGACAAGTTCAAGGGGAAATATCTAGAACCTTTCGGCGAAATTGTGACGCCGAACCCGGTTGCTAATGATACGGAGTTGGTCAGAGGAATGTGGGATAATACCACTACTGAAGTCAACCAGTATCTCGCCGAGATTGGGCTCGCGCCGCTTCAGCAGTGGTAATCGAACGGTGCTATCCAGGGGCTGTTAGTCTTTTTTCATCATGTTAGAAAATGTTCGTAACGTTGGTGTTCCATTCGAAGTGGTATTTTCAGAGTAAATATCTTGATATTGATGTTTCGATTAGGCAACAGACTCTTGATGTAGGTATGCGCACTTGCGAATAAAGTACGCCCGGACGGTATGTCGGCATAATGTTGGCCGATGGTGAACAGAGAGAGTAGTCTCTTCTGGACAGATGTGCTACTCAGCGTTCTTGGAATACTAAATCCGAATTCTTTCTGATGAGATGCTTGGCAACTTTCATTTGGCTTAACTACTGGAGAATCATTGACATCTGTGCCAATTCTCAACCTCATCTTACCTTACTACGGCTCCTCCCGTTAGATCCCGTTCCGCATCCAGCTCAACAATACCCCACCAAAACAAACATTCGGAGGACGTCCAGCCTACTCACAACGAAGTTTTTCGCCGCGCAAAACGACTGTTGCGATGCTGCAGGACGGCAAACCCGCCGCGTCAGGTGAGATATCTAGACTACGCTCATGGAAGGGCGTCAAAGCGTCAGGCCCCAGCTGGAGAAACAAAGGGACTAGCTCTGTTTTTATGAACGGCTTAGGACCCGAGTGTTGCTGATCAACGGCGGACTAGCTTCGAGTTGCTAAATTCGTCCCGGCCGTGTTTCCCCTGACGAAAGCGCCTCGTTCTGGATGGTGACCAGTCGTTGCTGGGAACGCAATACTACAGCACCCACGACCCTTTTCGATCGCAACTGGACTTGCCGGCATGTGATTGCTGCAACTCGAAAATGGCACGTACACTCTTCGGCCCCCATGACACGCTGCATAGGGGTCTTTGGCGTTCTGTCTAGCTCCAGCCTGCCGACACGGAGACTCGGTCAACGGTGAGATTTCTTTGACCTGTCTCTGCGCGACGCCAATGGTAAGAGGCAAAAACAGCGCTCGTGAAACCGGTGTGGCTGCCGTTGCCTACGGCGGCCGCGAGGGGTAAACACGCGTCCAAGTAGAAATGTCGGCTACTTTCCCGTGATGCGACGCGCTCTCGCAGCATGGTACTGTATACAACATACTTTCTTATGTTTCTACAAAGGGCTGACATCGAGTGTCGCCATGCGTATTCGATAATTACTACTAACTAATTTCAAAAGCTTTCTTCAACATGGATTTCGGCAACACGACGGTTTCTAACGACGTCAGTACCAGTAGTGCAGCGAATCTGGTCACGGTTATTTGGGGGGTCAACCTCACCGCATTCGTCCTGGTCGGCATCCTCGTTCCTCTCCGGGTTATCGTCCGCTGTACGGTGACGAGGAACATTTTCAGTGACGATGTGTTGGTCATTGTTGCGGCAGTTTTCACCTTTGCGATCTGCTCGTTACTTCCATTGGGTACGTTTACGGATGCGCCATATGGCCCCCTTCTTCCCGCCTTGCTTGGGCTGAGAGTTTCTGTAGTTAACGAGCCTTCTAGCGACCGATTTTGGTCTAGGTCAACATTCCTCGGACATCGACTCCGCAGTCTTGGCCGACAATACAAAGAACCTGCTTCAGGTAGGAGAGCCAGAGAGACTAGGGAATCTTTGCTGGTCGGCAGCTAACAGCGCTGGCAGCTCCTCTTCATCGCGAACATCCTATACCCCTGCGCAGTCGCGTTCGCACGATTATCGGCGTTGTGCTCCTTTCTGATACTCATCACAGAGAGGAATGCGCGGTGGATACTGTTTGTGATGGCCGCCCTGACTGGCGCCTTTGGCTTGGCATCCGTGTTTGCCGTCATCTTCCAATGCAGACCGATCGCAGCAGCTTGGGATCCAACAGTTAGCGGTGCATCGTGCTACCCCTTTATCGACTTTCTCCACGTCAGCACGGCCATCAGCATTGGCATTGATGGCTTGCTGTGTACCCTGCCACTGGCGTACTTCTTGAAGATGGAGATGCCCTTGGGTAAGAAGATTCTCCTGACGATTCTGTTCGCTTTTGCCGGCCTGTAAGTTTCCTGCCATTCTTTGTTAAGCAGAAAACGGCTGACGAAGGCTTAGCTCATGTGCAGCGGCCATTGTCAAGATGGTCAATCTGGAGCTCCTGTATCAGGCCGATGTGACGTGTAAGTTGTAATCCCGAGGCGCACATTCGAAACCAGACATGGCCAGTGAATCGCTTACTAATACTTAATTAATCAGACAACTGGACCTCATGGGTGTTGTGCTCAATCGCCGAGTGCACAGTTGGAATTGTTTGCAGCTCCGTGCCTCCGATCATTCCGCTTTTTGCCAAATGCTCTCGCAGCAGGAAACAAGATACCTGGCCTCGACAGAAAAGAGGAATGTCGGCTCGGTTCGCATCCTTCAACAGAAGATCTCGCCAAAACCGCGCCTTAGCAGCCCGTACTGTTAGGCCAATGGCGACCCCGTGGAAGGATCAACCGCTTGTGACCACGAGAAATCCGGATTTCAGGAACGACTTCCGCTGGTTGAGAATAGAACATCAAGAACCCACCAGAACCTGGGATAGGAAGTCCCAGCCGTCAAAGGCGGAAGAGATCCTCGGTATAGCGTTATGAAAGAGAGGTGCAGGCTCATTTTCCCACGGTGCGGTTTCCGATCGATTCGGCGATGGAGTTTGGGGGTATCCTTTTTTGCTTGTAGACGTGCGGATAAGCACACCGTCTTGACGGGGGATACAAAACGAATCCGGGATGGGTTGCACATAACGTAAAACTTTAATACGATCAAAAGTTACCAGTGTCCGTGTTCAATATATTGAACCATCGTTGATGTATGACTCGGCAGTTCTGACTCAGGTCTCTGTTCTCCCGCATGTCTGGACCGACAATGACATCGCCGTGGCCGGTAAGCCGATAGCTGTCATAGCGCTCGCTGGCACAGAGACGCAGAGCTTTCCCTATTGACTGAACCATTTACAATCGACTGTTACAAGTAACATTCTCCCGCGGCGGCCGCTTCGTGGTGGAAGATTTCCATGTTCCCCGACCTGTTCTCACTAGGCTTCGAGCTGATCCTGTATAGAACAAAGCTTGAAACCATTGAACGAGGCGCTGTGGGTCGTCTTCAAAGCTTCTGGGGTATCTCGCTGGCTGCACTGACCTGTACAAGCTGAGCTGGTCCCAAGTCTATGTGGTGTGTTTGTATACCCGTTTGGACCAGCGGCTGGTCGAAGCGACGAGAGCTGGAAAAGGGCTGACGAGTCTCAGGTTCGCTCGCGACGAATCTTAAGATGTTGCGGACCCGTGGTCCCCGCTCATTTTCGTCTATAGGCAGCTTGACAGCCAGATCATGCGGCATCGGCAGACGTATCGAAAAGCGAAGGTCTGCAAACCTAACCTCTGACGTGATTGATCCCGCTCCCCTACTGATACTTACATCAAAGTGGACGTAGCAAACGAGAGAGAATGCGAGGTGGGCTTTGACGGTACTGACATGTTATTCCGCCGACACCCGGTCTTAAACTTAGAAGTCCAGAATCAAGACGTGTGCCTCTGACCCAGGAAGCCGAGAGAGCCACACGTCAAACGGAGAAAGGAAAAGAAGAGAGGGAAAGAGGCGGAGGCATTCTGCTTGGATTCCACCTTGAGCCCGGTGGAACGAACGCGCAGCTGAGAGAGGAGAGTGTCTAAGCAATTCAAGCCCGAGGAAGCTTACAATAACCAAGGTTGATTTCACGAAGAGCCCATTCCAGCAGAGCCAATTGATTCTAACCATTTGATGAACAATACTCGGTGCATTATGTAACGTCGGAACCCCCCCTCGGCTAGCGCACCTCAACTCCCAGGAGACCGAAGTGATGGGAGGGAGGGCGGGTAAAGCACTGTCTGTGTGTTCCAACTCCGGAAAATAGTCCTAATAGATCAACCCGGTATGCGTCCATCCGTCATGACGTACAGAGGGGATAGAGGCGACTCGTAGGGAATCTGACCAAACTCTAAACAATACTCAAATGTCATAGCTCATTTTCCATCCCAGGATGGCAGGAAGACAAGTAACCTAAAAAGCAGACGTGCCAGCCCGATAAGGAACACGAGACTCAGACCAGTGCAAGGTGGAAATGCAGAGGTCGAGGATTTCCAGCACGAATACTCGTCGTTGGACGTTTGAACCCCCCTCGCAATTCGCTTCCAGGCTCATCAAGGCGCTATCCGTTTCTTTGTCTTACTGACGGCCTTCTAGCTGGCGGGTGGAACACATGAAGCGACAAACTCCGACGCCTGGCAACGCCAATTATCCCAGTGTAAGCTGCATGAAGCTAGCGAGGATGGCTCTAAAGACCATTGGAACTAAGTTTGGCCACGGTTTGATGTCCACCCTACCAGTACATACAAAATTGGGCGTGTAAGACCAGGGGCATGTTGAGTACGAGTATTTGGCCGTTTTTAACCCCTTTCCGGAAGGAGTACCCGGCTATAAGGGGTCGTAAAAATAGGCTGCGAAACCAAGGTACTTGAGATATCGTGGCTGCGTGGCGAAGCTGTCCGATGTGGTTCGACAGGGCTAAATACTAATTTGCCCACGGCCAAATACCTGTACGCGGACCTGTCATGTCCGCACGGCTGTTTGAGGAAAGCGGTGCGTCGCTTCCATTTTAACTTAAGCTTTAGGGGTTCTAGAAGGACTCGATGGGGGTACAAACGGAGACTGGACTGGCAGTTTGCAGAGTCCGTCTCGACGATACCCAGGTCGGTGGACATATATGCTATGCTATGCTTTGCTATGCCACTTGGTACCTGCAGTGAAGACACTGATGCGGGCCCAAGATTCTGGGATGGGATGTTGGACAAACGGGAAATGGCCGACGAGCCGCGTCCCGGTCGCCTAATAAGATTTTTGGCTGATTCAGTAGACCGTCCGACGAATCACCAGCATAAGCATGTGGAACAGCGCTCGTGATAACCGACAAGTTTAATCAAGCAACAGAACGAGTCATAAAATATCATCCAGCTCTGTCATAATCCGCCTCCCCCCCCCACGGGACATGGCGTTACCGGCTGTGAGCAACACGGGACAGTCAGCCTGCCCATCTACCTACGTAGTACAAAATGTCCGATGGGGCACAGGACGTTGCCCAGTCCGAGTCTTCCCCCCGCATGCATCGACAGGGTCCTCGGAACGCGATACTATGTACACCTCTTTAGGGGGTGAGTCTCATGATCGCTTCCCCGCCCCCCTCCCAACGCAACCCTCACGCGCCGGCCGAATGCGGGTCTTTGTGTTAGCCTTCGTCTTGAATATGCAGGTCCTTCCAGGTTTCCCGTTTTGTTTCTCTCAACCCCCCCCCCCCCCCCCCCTCCCCCCCCTCGCCTGCTGTGACCTGGGAAGCGCGGGAAGAGCCCAGAATCTCAGCTAGAGAACGTTGATTTCTAGACACATTGACAGAGGCTTCTGGCCAAACCATCACCGCTAGCCAGGGTCTGTGCAGAAACGCGTGTCGGGAACATCCACGCCATGTTGGCTCTCTGTAGGTGCATTTCTACCTCGTAGCCACTAACCCGCCTTGCTCGTCTCGCCGAGGAAATTCCCGTGTCCAGCGTACATAGAAGGGTCAGGGGAATAGGAGCAGAGCAGGCATCCTTTCTTGGAGGGTGGGAGGGGGGTGGGTGAGGAACAGCTGAAGGACGTCCCCGGGTTGGTGAGTGTTTGAGTGTGTATGTGCGCACGCAGGATGGTTCATGGTACTTTCTCTTGCTCGCAAGATCATGGCGTACCTCTTGGCAATCGGCAAGGGGGGAGGAAGGGTCTAATGCTGGCTACGGCGCTCCGGCTTTCCATCTTCTCCTGTCGTCCGTTTTTGGATAGAAAGAAATTTGCGCCCATACTAAAGGAGAGAGAGATGCACACGCACGACATCTATGGCTGCCAGACCGAACCTTGCTCTCTTCTCTTTCTGCTCGCCATCTGCGTTATGGTCTCGGACTTGCCCGTCTCTCTACATGATTCCACGCAGGACATCTAGGAGATGACTAGAACTTCGAGACAGTATGGCGGACGCTCGCTGCTCTTGCTTCTCTTGTGGTGCTGCGCCGCCGTAGTTGAGGCGCAGAACATCACCGAGGTGCTCTTGCGAGTACCAAATTGCGCTGTAAGTCGCCGGGGCGTGTCTTTTCCATCTTGCCAACTTGTTTGCTTTCCTTGTTGTTCTTCTTCTTCACAACATGGTCTCTTCATCTGTCCTACGTCCTAGCAATAGAGACCTGGCCCGGCAGTTTTTCGAACGGAGGGCTGACTAGGTCTTGATTCCACGATAGCTTCCGTGCGTGGCGCAAAGTCTCTCAGACGGAAACTGCACCTTGACGTCAACATTTACTCTCGCCGGGTGCCTATGCCCCAATATTCCGCTACAATCGGCATTGTCAACTTGCGTGCAACGCAGGTGTCGCCAGGATGATCAAGCACGTAAGTCCTCTTTGTCGTTCATAGGTCGTGTAAGTCAGGCGTTGACGGGCAGGAAAGGTGCCATGCAGCTCGAGACGAACCTCTGCGCCGCGTATCCGAAAGAGTCGAGAAGCAACGAAGTCAAGATAATAGCCATCGTCCTCCCGTCCATTGCCATTCCGGCCGTTGCTCTGCGGTGCGCCTCGAGATGGAGAGCCAGCGGCCGATTATGGTGGGACGACTGGATGGCAGTGTTGGCAACGGTCAGTTCTGAGCACCAAAGAGACCTCTGCCGGAAAACCCGAGGCTGACGTGGACTAGATACTGCTTGCTGGGATGGCGAGCATCGAAATCACCAGCGCTGAGTTGGGGTTCGGAATGCATTACTGGAATATCGAGCTCGCCAACGGCAGGAAACTGACGCAGCTCTACTACGTGGTCCAGATGCTCTACATTTTGATCCAGATCTTTGCGAAGATCTCGATTCTGCTATTCTTCTCCCGCATCTTTCCGGCACGATGGTTTCAGCTCACTGTTCGGTACTTCATCGTCATCCTACTGCTCCACGGCCTTGCATTTGTGCTAGTTACTGGCTTCCAGTGCACCCCTACATTGGCCATCTGGGACAGAAGCAACCCGAGCCGGAAATGTTTGAACGTCACAGCCATTTGGTACTCCGGGGCTAGTTTCAGCCTCCTTGAGGAGCTCGTCATTTTGTTCCTACCGATTCCCGAGTTGGTGAAACTCCAAATCAACACAAGAAAGAAGATGGCACTGAGCTTCATGTTTAGTCTGGGATCATTGTCCGTTCCCCACCAGTACCGCTACTTTTTCGTGACCCGAAACTCTCACTAACACGGGACATAGTGCCTGTATCACGACAATGATTAGACTCAAGTACCTGGTCTCCTTTTCAAGCTCAGTCGATACGACGTGGGACAATGTCGACATTGTCATCTGGTCCATTGTCAAGGAGTTCTGCGCCATCATCTGCGCGAGTTTTCTGGCTCTACGACCGCTGCTGCAAAAGGGCCCCGAGCTCCCCCCCGGCAAAGAAGAAACGATGAAAGTCATTATCACAGGCGAGTCACGGCGCTCGACGCTCAAGGCCGGAAATCACAAGTTCCATGACCTGCCCGAAACGCCGCTTGCCGATGACCTGCCGCCGACGCCGATAGATATTGCCGACCAAATGGCCGCTACGGCGGATGGGAAGCGGCAAGTCATCTTCACGAGGAACAAGGGGAGGATTGTGCGTCCCGAATTCGAGCTGCAAGACGTCGAATCAGGGATGCAGTGGTAGAAGTACTTGGATGGGGGTTTCTGATTCGCCGGCGCGGCAATGATCGAATCATGCACGAACCCGGCGCTCATCGGCACAACTAAACTTTGTTTCATTCGGCATGGAAGCGACAGCGAGATGGGGATACAACTTCTGGATTTGGGGCTGAAGAAAGATACCAATCAGTTATCGTTCTTGTTTCAGCATGGGTATACAGGTAGAATACTAATCTAGTATCAACGAGCTCGGGCGCATGACCGAGTAATGAACACCTTTCGCCGTGTAAGTTAGTTGCCGCGGCGCATCGGCACAGACTCTCACATCTGCCGTGCTTTTCGGCTCTTTTCCTCTTTATCCTCTGCCTTTTCGGCTTCCATGCCCCAGCCCTCGTCCAATTGCCGACGGTGCTCTGCCGCCGCCAAGCCGGTCGTGACAACCACATCCAGATCGATGTCTGCGAGTGCGCTGTGCAACTCGAAGCCGGGACGTCGCCCTGCCCTGTTCACGCCCTTCAGTCCGCCTGCGAGTGGGTTACCCTCCTCGTTTCCTCCGCTTCCTCCGACGGCACCCAGCATAGGCAACCTAGGGCGAAAGTGTGCCAGCGTCTTGCCGTTGAAGTCGACCAGTCTCATGCCCCTGCCCTGCTTGCCTAGCTCTTCCCAGCGCATCTCCCCGACGCTCAAGAAGCGGAAGCTGAGGGCGTTGGACAGGGGGTGCTTGCGGGTCATTTTGAATTCGACGCCTCGGACGGCAACATCGAGTCTTGGCGGCAACGTGCGAGTTTTGATAGTTCCGACGGGTCGGGGTTCGGCGGAAACGGCGTCGCCTTTGATCCTCCGAACTTCCATCTTGGTCATCTTGTCGTTGTGACTGACATTGTAACAGGGGACAATGCACCCGTTGGGCCTGATGAGGTTGATTGTGATTGCATCGTTGTTGTCTCGGCTCAGATAGAGAGTATGCCGTGGGGCTGGTGACCGTTCCATTGTGCGTGGTTTGGCTCTGCCGGGCCAATTGCAGAATGGCTCAGCTTCGCTCGCAGCTAGGGTCGGTCATTGTGGGGGATGGACAGGGCTTTAAACTGCAACATCAACGTGGAGATGAGGAACCGATTGCTGAATAACTCGCATCTTCGTGACGTACACCAGAGACTTTAACGCATGCGCCTCCGCAGTCTAGTGTTCCAGTGGCTCGCTGGTTCACTGGCCCCTCAATGTCTCTCGACCGAAGACGGGACGGCGAAAGCCATAGAAGGCGGTTCATCCATGGTCCCACAGGCCTGATGGTGAGACGGATGAACAAATTGGTTGTCTCTGAGCGTGAGGGGCACTACCGGCAGAGCTGCCAGCCACACTTGCCATCCAAAGCGAGAGGACCAGCGGTTGACTCGTTGGGCGAAAGGTTGGTTCACCGGTGACGTATGCGGCAACTGTATTCTGACCGGAAACAGGTCGACCAAGCAGGGAGGCCCCCCTCTCCAAGTTCTCCGCGCTCGGGCATCTGCTAGCGACTAGGTGTTTCGGGGGAGGCGGAGCAAATAATAAATTGGAAAAAGGCGATACTGTGGCTAGGCCTTGGCAGCCCTTCCGTCGGAGACCGTTCAAAATTCCAGATCTATCGGTAGGCGGACGCGACACCCGGGGTGGAGACCTACCGGCACCCCAAGCTGATCGGCCCTTGAGTGTGGGGGAGGAGAACGGCGTGGTGGTCCAATGGGCGGCCTATCCCAAGGCCAAGGTGTGGGCAATGGGAACTATTGCCCAGAAACATCAAGCTTTGATCACCGGCATGGTCGTTATTGTTGTCCCTTGGCGGAGGCTACGGCGGATGAAAATAAGAGAGTTGGTAATTACGTAGTCTACAGATAAGATGTGCATCAATTGGAGAATGTATCAATGTCTTGAAGTGGAGAAACACATATATGCTTATAAAAGAGTGTTGGGGCAGATACACAGTCGATGCACCTATCAGGGTGATGACGATGCGTGAGCCCCGCTTTCATAGCAACTGCACAGCAGGAGCCAAGAACGCCTGTGCACTGCACCGACTGTACCTTCCATTGTCAGCAGTGACAGCACCAAGCAACAACCCACCACCACCACCCGGGAAGCTTCGACCGCCATTGTGTCTGTCTTTTTGTTTTTTTTTGTTTTTCTGCTGATCCTGACACCATCACAACACGACATCGCAATCCGTCAAGGCCAGGTCGGCGTTCCCTTGTTCACAGTACCCTTGTCAACAACCCATGGTTGGGACGCGCCACGCCACGGTCTCATGAGCAGCCCCCCCTCTCTGTGTAGCTGCTCAATAGCGCCATGAATTGAGCCGCACGTCACGATGCCTCCTCCTGAGTCCCGACCCCTCCTCCTCCCCCAGAATCGCAAGCTTCGCCACCTTCGCGGGATTTACCTTCGAAACCTGAGCTTTGTTCGACCCCGAGGTCAGACAATCGACGACACTGCGTTGAATAAGTCATCGTCCAAGCTTGAAGAATTCCGCGATACCCCCCAGCTCCATCATGCCCTCTCTAGCGACAACTTCCGGCCCAAGGCGCCGCGCCGCCGGAGCACCGCTCTCGCTCAGGCCACCCCGGTGACGCGCCAGCGCATGTTGCAGTTGACCATCGACGGTAAGGCCGCCGACGTCTTCTTTTCGCTGCACTGTGACGACGACGAGGACGAGCCTGTCTACATTAGCGAGATGAAAGAGCATGCGACTGTAAGCTGTCGGGCCCTACTGCCACCCACCGCATCCAAGCTAATACCCAGCCCGATAGAACTTCAACTTCCAATTCTTCGATCTCAACCACCACGGGCCCTCGGTCACTCGGTCGCCAGTCGTCACCATCAAGATCTGGGCGCATCGGACATCCTGGACCCTCCTGCTCCAAGACACCGTCGACCTTCGAAGCCTGCACTTCATCGGCACCCTCCAGAACCGCAAGTTCCCTCCGAATGGGCTCGTATTCCATCTCGCCGACGGCATCTACTCGCTCGACCTCCTTGGCAAGCCTACCCATCCGAAATATCTCCCGCCGCTCCATACATCCTCTTACAATGCCCTCATGAAACTCGCAACCTTGGACACCTCGATCCACGACGCCATTGCGACACAGGAGCAACTGACGGCTCAGATCAACAACATACTCGAAAATACGTCCCATAACGACACGCCTGCCGCCGAGGAAAAGGTGAAGCTGGCCAACAAGTACGTGGCGCACGAGCTCCGGGCTCTCAAGGCTGCCGAGAAGCGGCGCGAAGAGCTGCGCGCGTCGCTCCAGTCGCGGAGGGAGGCCATCGCCCAGGGTCGTGCCTTGCAGGATAAGCTCGCCAAGGACATTATCGACGCGACGGAGCACCTGACAGCTTCGAAGGCGGTATTGGCCAAGACGAAGGAACAAATCCGCGGGCAACGCCGACGCATCTGCGCCGACCTCGGCAACATCTACCAGATCACACCATGCCCCTCGGGCACCCCGCTCTCTTTCCAAATCGCGGGTCTTGCCCTCCCGAATACGACATACGATACAGCCACCTCCCGCGGCCCAGACGACGACCTGTTGTCCGGCGCCCTGGGCCATGTCGCCGCGTTGTCGAACGCCCTGCAGTATTACCTTTCTGTACCATTACCGTACCCCGTTACGCCTTTCGGCTCACGCTCGTCCATCCGCGATGACATCTCCCTCCTCACCGACCTCAACTCGACGCAGGCAGCTCGGCAACGCGACTTCCCCTTATACCTCCCCCGAGGCGGCTCCACCGCAGCGCAATACCGTTTCGACTATGGCTGGTTCATCCTCAACAAGGACATCGAGGCCCTCTGCGCGAGCCAGGGTCTCAAGGTCGTCGACATCCGCCACACACTGCCGAATCTCAAGTACCTCCTCTACGTCTGCAGCGCGGGAAGCGAGGAGGTCCCCGAACGCAAGCGGGGCGGTGTCCGCGGTCTCTGGGCCGGGCGTATGCGGGACCGCATCTCTTCTTCGGCTGCCATGGGCGGCGGCGACGGGGACACGAGCAGCTTCGGCGGCAGTCGCCGCGGTAGTACCGACAGTGAGGTGCTCAGCCGACAGCGTGACGAGCTCCGGAGGGCCATGACCGTCCGCGAGGGGGCCGAATCCCCCGTGGACAACAGCCCCCACCACAACGGCAACGGTGGATCCGCGGGCCTGCCCTTCGACGAGGTCAAGGTCTCGCTGAGGACGAAGGGGATGAGGGAGAACGCGGGCAAGTAAGGCGAGTGCATATCCACAGGCATAGTGGGAAAAGGTTGGACACGAGAAGAAGAATCAGGATAGGCGGGGAAGTTGATCAAATTACGTGGTTTCATTGTTGAGATACCCCTGGCGTTCAGTCGCCGCCATAGTAAAATGCTAATCCTACAATCGAGCCGTGTCCGGGGCGTATCGTTCTCCTCCCCCCGGCCGTTCATCTCAACGCCCCCCATATGTCCCGCCCGCATTGAATGAATTCCTGACCGACCCCTCTCTACCTGGATGCGAATGTTGTAAAAGAAAAAGACACCCGCTCTTCCGTCCAACGCCGCATATGGAAAAAGAAAAAGAACCCCCCCAAACATGTCTTGTCCCATGCCGTTGCATCCATCTACAGAGACCCGAAGAATTGGCCGAGGCGCCACTAGCGCTCCGTCGGCATGAACTTGACGCTCTTCCTCCTCTCCCGCTCCCCGGACCGGCTCCCCGGGCTGGAGCTGAGTATCCCCGACGTCGGCGTGCCACCCGCCAGCGCCTCGCGGACGCTCTCGACGGCCCTGCTCTGCGGAACCTCGACGCTGTCGCCGCGGACGTTGGGCGGCATCACGGGGCTCTGTGCGCCCGACTTGCTGCCGTTACCACCGCCGCCGACTCCTGCTACGCCGCCATTGCCGCCGGCACGCACTTTCTCGATGGCCATGCGGCCCAGCTCGTCCGATCGCGTCACCGACTTCTCCTCGCGCCACTTCCCGGGTAGACAGGCGTGGCCGCAGCCGTCGAGGGGACAGCACCCATCGCTGTGTTTGTAGGTCCCATCGTCCGAGGGGGCGTGCCAGTCTTGCAAGCACGTGGCGTGGCCGCCGTGGGCACAGCCGGGGCAGTACCACCATATGCTCATGATTGGGTCTGCAGGTTGCGCGCCACCGATACCGTCGGCGAGGGAGAGTGCCGTGGCCGTGGTCTCGCGATGGTCGCAGACGGCGCATGGAGCCATTGTCACCCGGCACCGCTCGCATTTCCAGAGGGCCTTCTCGCCAAGAGATGGGTCGAGTTCTCTGGGTTTACGGCAGTTGGGGCACATGAATCCCCCCTTGACGCCTTGCTGCGCTGGGCCGAAGATGGATGTGTAGTTCTCGCCCCACTCGGGAATGCCCTCCGGCCATCCCTGAACACAAAGCTTGCGGAGGAGAGCGGCCTGGATGAAGAGCTTCATGCCCGCAAGGCGCGAGTGGTGCTGGCGGAGGATGGATGTCGCGCGAAACGGGTCGATGACGGACTCCGGTACGAGGGGCTTCAAGAGGAGGACCATGGCAGAGGCGTTGAGTGCGGACGTCCGCGTCTCGAAATCTAGAGCCCTGTTTATGAGAGTGTAAGGGTTCAGCGGGGGAGAATAGTCTGCGTCTGGATCGTTTGCGACAGGATGCGGGTATGATGGATCTTCGGGCCAGGGAAGGTAGTCAGACTCAAGGATGTTTGGTGTAGAGTCATGTTGAAGAGCCGGTGTAATTTTTGGTGGGCTTGAAGATGGGACCCCAACGTGGAGAGGGGCGTGATCTCCGTAGGTCGTAGGGAAAGACCCTAGCTGTGATTGCGTTGATGGATCGTCGGTAGCTGTATCAGATGCCATGGTTGTCTGGGAAATCATAAACATCTCTTCAGGGGAATCCTTTGGAAGGCGTTCTCCTGGGCCGTGAAGTGCTGTCAGGGCACCGTGCTCGGGCGAGTCCTCAAGTTCCTTGCCCCGGATGCGACTCTCGTATTCACCCTGGTCTTTGACTCCTCTTTGCTCTTTGAGCTGTGCAGTGTAGCTTGTGAATGATCGCGCAGATGCCGATGTCCCTCCTTCAGAAGAAGATGCCAAGCCGGATGTCTGTCGACTGCTCTCCGACATGGAGAACATCTGTGCAAAGCCCCCATCAGAATCCTGTCTCAATGTGCGTCGGCTATTCGGGGTGCGGGGGCCGTAGTCCAGGGGCTGCTGCTCCTTTTTCTTTGGCTCAGGCACGTCTATAGCTTGAGACAGTGCGTCAGTATCATAAAAGTCGTACCCCTCTGTCGTAGAGATCTGTGTACCATCGCTTTCATGGCTTGTGGTGGAAAAGGGAACTGAATCCAGTCGCCTCCTTGGACTATTGTTGAACGTACTGTGAGCAGCAGGGGGTAAAGCAAAACTGTCCGATTCCATGACCGAGGGCAGCTGTGCATCCGATGGAAAATTGCCCACGTCAGTGTTTTCCCCGTTAATAGCTCTCGCAACTGGTGTTGCAACGTTGGAGGTGCTCTCAATCTCTCCTGAGAGCAATGAACGAGTTCCTAAAGACTTGGTGTCGACGCTACTAGAGGTGTGGGCCGATGGTTTCCTCGGTGTCTCTTCGCCATTCATCTCCACGACAACGTCCAACGCTCTCGGCACCCGTATTCTCGGGATGTCTTTTGCTTTTGCAATGGATGGCCGCTTCTGGAACCGGCCCAGGCGAGTTTCGAGGTGGAACTGAGCCCGTCGAGTCAAGAGGAGGTTCATCGAATACGCCAGGATTCGCCATGTCTGGGCGAGACGGAACTGGTTGACATGTTCCGCAGCACGGGCGTATTGCTCCATAATGCTGCACACTCTCTTGTTGAGAGGCTGCCCATCGGCGACGTACGGCAGTTCACGATCAATAATTTCAAGGTAGCAGCTAGATAGGTATTCGTATATGTCGACTCGTGCCGCCGAGGGAATGTGACCCACCGCCATGGACTGCTGCGTCTTGTAGGTGCCAGTCACCTGAATGGCCTGTTCCAAGCCTAAAACGAGATCGTCGCTGATGCCTGACCCAGAAGGCGGCGTGGTGCTCAGAACAGGAGTGGAACGCAAACTGTGTCTCCGTTTTCTGCCAACTCTGCGACGCGGGCCCAAAAAGCTACCGATTACGTCTTCTTCGGAGTCGCTGCGGCTGATACTGAGCATCGGTGTCGTTGGGCTCGAACTATAGGATGTGCGTGGGGGCACGACACTTGCTTGATGATGATGGATGATTGAGGGTCGTGGCCGATCTTGCGGTCGCTCGTCGAGAAACATGACGGCGTCACCACGAGCAGACAAGGCCATACTCGACACTGGCTGTCGGTCAAGTACCTTTGGGGCGAAGGCGACGTCGCATTGGTTGAAGAAGCCGTCATTGCCAGCGGTCCAGAGAAGATCCTGGTTCTGCCAGAGCAAACCCGACGGGGAGAAGCCAAACTGGTCCATTTCTTTATAAGGCATGGTAGGTCTGGCCAAGTCCCAGATATGTACGCTGTTGATTCCGAAACGTTTGTGGCTTCCGTCGTCGTAGGAGACGGCGACTTGAGCAGCGCGCTTTCCCTGGGCACTCGCTGACCAAAGACCGGGGCGCCAGGCAACGACAGAGACGGGCGCCGGAGTGTATATGAGCCATCGAGGCTTTTGCCGCTTGTCGGCGTTCTTGGACATGTCCCACACAGCGCACTTGCTATCCCAGCCGCCACTAATCAGGTGGTTGCCATCGGGATGCCACGAGATGGAGGCGCAAGCTTTATCGTGGGCGGGTATCTTGAGCAGCGGCTGGGCAATCTTTCGCACATCCCACTTCAGAATGACACCAGACTCAGTGCCGCATGCAAAGTAGAAACCGTCCTTGGGCGACCACTTGACTTGGCGGACACCGTCGGCATTGCACTTGTAGGCCCCGCGCGGGCTGTAGGTGAGACCGCCGGATCGACTCTGCACGGGGGCGCGGATGTCAAAGTATCGCACCATGCCATCCTGGCTGCCGGAGAGTAGGGTTGTCTGCCTGTGAGGGTTGATGTCGAGACTGTTGACCTGGCGCGAGTCCTCCCTCGTCTGGACGAACTCGAGTGCGGCGCCACCCGTCGAGACCCTCGCAAGGTCGTAGGAGAATATCTTGCCATTCGCGCAAGCTGTGAAGATGGTGGAGTCGCCATGCCACTTGACGTCTCGTATGGAAAGCTGGTCTGCCGTCAAGGAGCTCGATGCGGTCTTGCTGGAGGCGGATTGGGCGGTGATGGCGCTGCGGAGGTCGATGCTCTCGTTCACAGACAGCCCGTCGAAGACGATGGTTTTGAGAACATGCCTTCCGGCTATGACGGCTGCGCGGTGATCGGGGGAAGTGTCCAGGCACAAGATGGGAACGCCTGCCGAGAAGGCTGCGTTCTGCGAAACGCTCGGTCGATACGAGGCCTGGAAGTGAGGCGCACTGGTGATGGCGATTGAGTGGTGGGTGTCGGTGCTGCTGTCGGCAGTCACTTTGCCGAGGAGTTTTCGCATGATCTTGTTTTCGCGACTATACATGAATGTCGAGCTCGCACGGCGCCATTGGGCAGCGCCGTCGTTTCGTGTCGTGTCGAGTCGGGTCGCGATCGGTTTCGGCGGTTGTGAGAGGAGGTTTGGGTTCGAAGGTGAAGTTTACGGAGCCGAGTCGCAATCGGTCATTATTAACGGGCAGTAGCGGACGGGCCACGGCGATTACGGGCAACAACAGCTAGCTACCTAGCTTAGGTACCTTAGGTAGGTACATGTAGTGGCTAGTGTGAACGAAGCTCGGCGGGGAGCCCCCCAAAGTACCAAGCTGCTCAGGTCAATTGCGGCGCGTTTGCGATAAGGCGATAACGATAAGACATGATACGAGCAGATAACGAGAAGACCTCCCAGCGCCGTTCGATGATGGCACACTCTCTCTGATCTTTCTGATCTCTCTTATACTACGTAGTATCCTTCCGTCAACAAATCATCGTTCCTGGCTTGGCCAAACTTCCTCAGCAAAGCAACTGAATAACAGGATGATCAATAGTTATGCAGTTCAGGCATACCTGAATGTCATATATTATCCAACAGGGTAACGCACCAAAGTCCTGTACCGACCGATACCTTGCGTTTCTACCGTCTCAGTCGTTTCGTCGTTCTTCTTCATGTCGCTCTGCAAAACAAGTCGCTCCCTCTTATGGGCTCTTTGTCAGTCGCACTGCTACCAGGCCCTGTTCTTCGGCTTCTATGAATGATCCAATCCGAACTTTGCACCGTCTTTCGCAGACCGATACACGCATCTGCCAAGGATGCAGACGACCATATTCTACCTAGTGTTGGATCTTGGTCTTCGCGGCCACAGCAAGCAATGCCATCAACGTTGCCAATCTTGCTGCGTTGATGTCATCTTCGAGACCTCATCCGTTTCGACTTTTCGATTCTTCCTCTTGGTATTCTTTGCGCCTTGAGAACTCGATTGCTTGCTGCTTCTCGCGCCCTTCGACGCTGCCCCCTGCCGAACATTAGTGACTGACTTCTTGACGAGGCGGAACAGACTTACAAAAGGTGATGGAGCTCATCTGCCTCCATGTCGGAGATGCCAGAATCAGGACTCTGACGATTATGGCCGATTTCAATGGGCCCATCCTGCGCACCAGCAATGGGAGCCACATTATCTGCCCGCGGATCTGTCGTCAACAGTATCGACGCATCTGGAGCGGCAGGGACATCTTCTGATGGCTGAGCTGCCTCGGATCTTGGAATTGAAGTATTGGGGGTATCGTCATGGCCATCGTCAGAACATGTGTCTCCTGGCTGGTCTTCCGGGACTTCGCCGACATCTTTAGAGGCCAGGTAGCGCTCCATCAGAAACCCGAACCTCGAGTCTCTGGCACATGCAACAGCACTCGAGTGCGGAGAGCTTCTGTTCGGTGGTCTGTACACGCCGGGGACTCTTCTATTACTCACGACGAGGGACCCACAGTCCGAGGAACCTGCTTGTTGTTCACGATCGTCGTTGCGAGGCAGAGACAAAGCCAGCTTCTCGTGTGATTGAGGACACGCCAGGTACGACTTCGACGGCCCGGCGAACGTTGGGGTCGTCGACAAGGTGCTAGAAGACGATGCTACTGGTGTTGGTGGGTAGTCATTGTCCGGCTGTGCTACCTGCCATGCGTCTTTCTCTTCCAGTACGACACTTCTAAACGAAGTCTCGTGGCCAAGTATGACCGAATCTGGAGACGGGGCACTCGAATGACGAAAGCGCAGCAAGTTTTCGTTGCCTTTGTATCTGCAGACGGTCAGTGTTTATTGATAAGAGTTTAAGGAGAGGGTCGACAGCACAGGAAATCGCGTGTTGCTCCTCTTGGTTCCAGACTGATGCTTAAGCCGCCAGGCCATTGACTCCTGGTGCCATGGGAGCTGGGCGCAGCAAGCTCTGCGCCTATACCGATGCCAAGGTAGTCGATATCTTCCAAGTCGGGCAACAACCCAGGGTTGTCGGTGGTCATGGTGAAAGACTGACACTCAAAGAGACGGCAACTACTGCTTCCTTGACGACCATCTGACCCTGGAGCCACTGCGGAGCGAAGAGTCGATGCGGAATGTTCAGCAAGAAGAGCGAAAGGCAAAGCTTGCACGAGGGCCCGAGGCTCGTTGTTGCGCGAAACAGCGCCGTCCTCTCCGTCCCTCCTCCTCTTATCCCTCTTGTATTCTTGCCTTTCTCCACCCCGGTGCAAGTCCCAAGCCTCAAGTCGCAAGCCGGCGGCCTGGCAAGGCGGCCACTAGATGTCAGAAACCACGCTATCAGAAAAACCCTAAGGACCACTGCGCTGGGTTGCCGCTTGCCGTGCGTGGCCAGGGTGTTGCGGCCGCGTAGGTATCGGTATGCGCACGCAGGCAAGGACAAGAAAAGCTCTGCAATTTAACGTTCACCTCGCCGAGGGAGCGATGGGCCGCCGCAGCTCTCCTGCATTCCTGGGCAAGACATTAGGGATCCTCGAAGCACAAGTAACCATGGGCAGAGATGGAAGGGGGGGAACCACAGGGTACCCGACAGACTGGCACACCAATCACTGGGCGGCAACCATTACTACGTAGCCATCGTTTCCTTGTGGCTTGCAGCGCGGAACGTCGGGGAAGACACGACAAGGGCCAGCTTGCCAGGATCCCAGTCGTCGTCGTACATTATTATTTGTCAGATGGACGTTTTCTCAGCCTTCATCTCGAAGCGAACACGTCGTACGAGAGGAGTGCTCTATTCGGCTGGAGATTGCGTCCGACTCTGATAGCACGGGTAGCTGCCGTAGTGCCTCTACCGACTGACGGGGGGCATCCCTTACCCTCCTGCCACGTCTGTCTGGTATCAACGTGGTTTTGTCTGGTCCGGTCTAGTCTGGACAACTGGTGACAGAAATAACGACCAACCGCCCGCTACTAGGAAAAAGAAAAGGGCCTGCGAGGTCGGAGACGCGCGTGACGGGTGTGAGAAGACCTTGGTGTTGCAATGCAGACTATCAATTGCCTGACTGGGCCAGACATGCATCTGTCATAAAGGACAAACAGAACCGAGACTTCTTGATTATTTCTTTTTCCCCCATCCTCTTTCGCCCGATATATCAAAACTCCAATCTCCCAGTGACTCAGTAATCGGCACATGGTTTTGGGACAGAAACAGAACCTGGGAATGCCTACTAACCGCTCCCCCTTTTTACTTGCTATCCACCTCTTTTTTCTTTTTCTTCTTTCCTTTTCCAGTCTTCTTTTGACTTTCGCTTCGGCATCATCTTGATGCAGGCGGGGGACAAGATGGTGGAACTGGGGAGATGATCATTCCTTCGTCCAGCGCCAAGCCCAAGGGGGTGGGCCTCGCCTGTCCCCCGGCGTCCCGTCGCGCCCGCTCCTCCTTACCATTCTGTTGGGTCGACTCCGCCGCCGCCATTGATAGAATCTCCCTGGCTATTCGTAGGCGTCCTGGGCGGCGGGTCCCATGCGAACTGCCACCGACGACGCGAACCATGAATGCTCTTCTGTGGTTGCAATCCCATTGCATAATATCCCCCATCAACGTGTTTTCCCTCTCAATGTTCATTTCATACCAAGAAAACAAAGAGTCGGGTTGTTCTCGACCTCGTCTAGCTGGATTGAGACCCCAACTCTTTCCAAGCAGCAGCCCAGCGTCCTGCTCTGCTTCTTCTAGCCCCTTGTCAGGCAATATTCGATTGGAATGACGACACTAATAGGCCTGTTTCGACCCCGGCGAATCGAGTATGCCAGTTGGCTTCGAGGACTACCGCTCACTGCATCAGTACACGGGACACGCCAGCCGCCATTCCCATCCTGAGCCCAGCACTCTGCGGACCTGCCATTGGTCGCAAGGATGAGACCAGACCCTGTCGCGCCGGCATTGCAAGTGATCACGGTGTTCAGGCCTGACGGTGGTAGACCCAGACCCTATGCCAATACACGCTAGTATCCCGGTCCAAGCCCACACGGTAATGTCGGTGAAGACGGCTTCCGAAGTCCCACGAACCTTGGTATACCCAACTACCCGCCGCGCGTTCGGGAATGCCGACGGACTCGGGTCCCGTCGCTACCATCTGACAGGGGGCCCGAATGCGGCCGAGGCCGATCTAGAGCTGAGAAGGCTAGACCGTGGAGCGGCGGCCATCCGGACACCTGACGGGTCCTCGGGTCGATCCTGGGCCGGGTTACTCCAGTTTCCCCATGGGGCGCCGGCGTGCCCGGTCGGGCCGTATGCTCGGTGTGCTGAGCCATCGAAATCGCCTCCGAGGCCATCGAGCATTAGGCTTGGCGCTGGTGAAACTGGCTCTTGTGCCTATTGGTAGGGCTGCTGCTCTGGGCCTCTGCATTGCTTCCGCGTTGCACTGCGTCTCTCCCCAAGCGTAGCTGCCCATTTGACGTGAGTGCTTCCGCTAGGTTGTTCCGTTGCCCAATCTCCTCGACAATTCATTTGCATCGCATTGCAGTCCAGTGACACAGCATACTATACCCGGGGTCCCTTGGCCAAGATCTACTGCCTCGTAACTTGGTTTGGTAGCGACGGATAGCAGGCTCTCACCCTGCCTGCCTACCGTGATCGAGTAGATGACATTGGGACTCTGCAACATCGCGACACCAGCCACCGGGTCCCGGGCGAGTAACATTGACCTTTTACGCGGTCGCGTCGGCGTAGTCGCACACGATCGGGTAGTACACCTGGTCGAGGGGATCGATGGCCACAAAGAGATGCTCGTCCGCGCTCTCGGGGTTGTAGTACGGCGCCCAGAACACGACAACGCTGCCCGCCGGCGCCTCCAGCTCGGCCTCGACGTGGATCCTGGAGACGCCCAGACTGGACATGGTGTTGTTGTAGTGGTTCGCCAGCCTTTGGCCCCCGTCGTGGACGGAAACGTGGGCATCTTGAAGACCCATCTCCGCGCCCGCAAGGAGCCTTTCTTTGGCCGCCGCCGGGAACTCGACCCTGGTGCCCACAGAGACCCGCGGGTCGATGGTGACCGTGCGAATGCGGAGTCACTTTGGCAAGAATTCAAGGCCTGCTCCGGCCCGAGCCAAACACCAGGAAAGGGCGGGCTATGTAAAAGTAAACAAACTTGCGGAGAATTCCAATAGGAACCAGGGCCAGGCATGCTGAGGATGTTTGATAAACATGGGGATGAAGACATGGTAGAGCGCTGAGTCATCCGCGCGCCGGGACGGAGGCCATTAATAGCGGGACAAGTCCCCGAAAACCCCACAAACGGTTTAGCTCCGCTTTCCAAGGGGGGGTGGGGGGAGAAACATCCCTCGTCAAAGAACCCGCCCGCATTGCTGCCTGACTCCAAACCTCATCTCGTCCACCTTGAATCATTCCATCCGAACTCGTTCCCTTTGGCGAATGAGACTTGACCGCACAGCGCTAACCGAACTGTCATTGCAACTTTGTTTCCGCCATCGTCAAGATCCTTGTGGCGGCGCCGGGTCGTCTCATGGTCGAGCAGCACGCCTCGTCACGCAGCCCCTCCGACACGCTCTCACAGCCACACAAACCATGTCACGACGGACGCGATCAACCCTCAAGGCGGACCTGCGGAAAGAAGAAAAGTCTTCCCCGAGCCCGTCCGTTTCTGAACCTTCAGCCGTAGGGTCCACGGGGCCTACACCTCTCCTCCTTCCGGATGAGACTTCCTGGCAGGACTGGCTGAGGACCTCCCACCGCGAGTCGTCGGGCGTCTGGCTGCAAATCGCCAAAAAGAACGCGGATAAGCCGACCGTGACGTATGAGCAGGCGCTCGAGGCAGCCCTCTGCTTCGGCTGGATCGACGGCCAGCGCAAGGCCTTTGACGAGCAGCACTTCATCCAGAGGTTCACGCCGCGCAGGAAGAACAGCATGTGGTCGAAGCGCAACGTGGACAAGGCCATGATGCTGACCCAGTCGCAGCGCATGGCGCCCGCGGGCCAGGCCGAGGTGAACGCCGCCAAGGCCGACGGCCGGTGGGACCGGGCCTACTCGTCGGCGAGCGTCATGGAGGTGCCCGTGGACTTTGAGGAGGCGCTGAAGGAGAACGACGAGGCCAAGAGGTTCTTTGACGCCCTGAACAAGACGCAGCGGTACGTCTTCCTGTGGCGCATCGAGACGACGAGGCGGCAGGAGACTCGCAAAAGAAAGATTGACGAGTTTGTGGATCTCCTTGCCGAGCACAAGCTGTTGCATTGAAGAGAAAAAATTATACCCGGTGCCTGGTTAGTCATACATCAAAAACCGATCGTCACCGTTATGGGACAATGCCAATCCTGGGCCTAAGACACATGCAAATGGTACTTTTGGAGTTACATGCAAGCCGCACGCTTGTACAAACCAGTTCGAGCACCCCCCGTATTGGCTGGGGTCCCGTCCCGTTCCCTGAGCCAAGGTTTAGTCTAGTTTAGACAAACGGCTCGACCTTGGTTGGCGCACCCCTGCCCGGGTATCATGAATGCGACTGTGAGCTTGTCATGCAAATGACTTTTTGAACAAGTCACCGAGTTCCCCATGAGCTGGAAAACCTTGTTGGCTTCTTTCCTCCCGGGCCAACCAAAAACAGTATTGCGGGGTTGAGGGCTCTGACTAGAACTGGATCCAACCCAGTGAATGCCATCAACAAGCCCCATCGTGGGCTGGCATCTTACGCAATATCAGACCTCGCGCTCATGGCTTTAGCAGCAGGATGATCTAGCACAGTTTGCTCATCACGCAGTGTGGACGCATCTTTCCGCCTGAGCCCTGGCTCGATGGAAATGGTCCGATTCGACCTACCATTTCCTGCATAGCTGACTCCCCCTTGGGGACATACTACTCGGGCCCTGAAGTTGACTGGCACCAAAGATGTCTCGAGGAAGAGGTGTCAAGTCAAATTGTGGGAGTCTAAATTGGGGCTCCTTTGCCGGTGGTTGGAAGTCGTTGAAGGTTGTAATTGAGAGGAAAAGAAAAGTGATTTCGATGCCAGTACGTTGGGTATTTGTACCGATAACACATCCCTTCCCATCATGTTGGATTCCCTACCGGAGTGTTTGCTCCTGTTCTTTCTCCTCTGGTTGGAGCAAGACCTACACAGTTGGAAAGTCCATCCGCATGGCAGGAGGCAGCAGTGTGGCCCCGCGTCTAGCCGTTTGACCACCTTCCTTCTCTTCTCCCTGCTTCAAATGATGGGAAGGCAACATGTGTTTCTGCTTTTATTTTCTGCGGAAATCTAAATGGGGAATAACTACCACTTTGACTTTTATCCAAACTAAGAGGACCTATTTACAACGCTTGGGCTCTAGATGGGCAACAAAACCAGAATATCAGTTTTTGCGGTCGAAAACGACGACTACTCAGTAAGAAATCCTATGGCGACCTTTCTTCAACTTTCTGCCACTGTGTTGTGGTGTCATGTCGCATGCAAGCTGGTCCCTCTCGTCCACCTCTTGACTCAAAGGCAGGGAAAGTCCTGCAGTGGAAAAGAAAACTTTCAAGATCCGCCCGCCTTTTCGGAACCTATCAACCAAACCCATGAGACAATGGACCAACTCAGGCAGCTCTTCGTTGGTGCTGTGATGTATGTCATCCTCTAACCTATTCAAGCCTTCAATGACGATGAGGAGTAGTGGCGAAGGAGAGTTTTCTACTAAACTAGCAAACAACCCCAACGCTTTCTTCCACGTTCTCAGCGTTCCATCCAGACTAGATATGTCTTCTTCGATGAATGCTCCATTCTCTGAGCCTTGTCCGATCGGAAAAAGAATAGCAATTTGCCTCATGAGGGAGTACAGCAGTCCACATAACGCTATCGCCTCTCGTGTTCTGCCATCAGGCGGCTTGTCGGTGGAAGGGTAGCAGAAGTGAGAAACCACGTGAACGCCGTGGTCGCGGGCGAGTGAAATGTACGCGCCAACTGATTGCTGTAACAGAATGGGACCCTCTGGGCGATATCGTCCGTGGGCGTAGAGTATTTGGGCTTCCATTTTTGTTGTGAAGGTGTTCAACCTCGCTACGAATGCCGTCTCTACTAGAGGGGAGAGTGCGAGTTTGGCGAGGGGATGAACATCAAGCCAGTCGAAGTATTCCTCAAGTTGTCGAGTAGAGACCTCTATGCTTTCGACGCTCTGAAGATCCGAATCAGTCTTGGCCTCAATTTGTACTAAGGCTTCATTCGCTAGGCGCTTACCACGTAATTCTGAGGTCCCAGTTGGCCCGCATGTTAGATCCCATGGGAACAAACATCAGTAAATTCACCTTCTGCGCCAGAGGAATAAAGCTGCGAGTCGCTTACAATCATGGTCTTAGGTTATAATATATTAGATTAGCTAGCTCTATTAATACTTCTAGCTAAAATTGACTCGGGGAAGTATGATACCTATGATATGCTATCCAGGCGGCGTAGAAGTCCTTCCTCTCTGGGGGCTATATGTTACAATAACCTCATATGCTACTATCACCTGTTATGTATTATTTTTCACTCTGTAACCGGATTCTTCCTTAGTATGCCATTACTTATTTTCATAAGTAAACATCCCAAACCCGTTGTAGGCTATAGAATAGCCACCACCAGGCTCTGATACAGGCATTCTAACATATGCCAAGTCTCTCATCAGCTTCTTAACATTTGCTACAACTTTTCCTTTTCCTTTTGACCTAAGACGCTCGCCGTACTGGGGACTACTTAGCCAGGTAGCAATCATTCCAGCCACCCTAGGTGTAGCATAGGAAGTACCAGTGTCATCCCTCGTCTCCCAACTACTACCAGCTACCGCGCATTCCACTCTACCTGCCGCTAGTACAGTGACTTCATTAATGCTACCTTGTGAACGATACCAGCGGCTACCGTTAGGTTCCATAGCGCCAACAGTAATAATGTCTATCTCAGTAGCAAATTTAGCAGGGTATGTGCTAAGGGGCTCATATTCCTCACGGTGGTTTCCTGCAGCTACCACCACAGGAATATCGAGATGTGATATCAGGAGCTCCATCTGCTTTTTCATCCTTGGAATCCTGAGTTTCCATATATCCTTTAGGACTGGCTTGCCAAGCTTCTTGCTCTCTGGGATATCAATAGCAGCCGCCACAAGAGACATTGTAACGACGGCTTTCCCTTCTAAGTTCCTTGCCGTTATATCGTCTATCACCAAATCAAGGGCTGTTATGAGATAAGATGACTTTGTAGGCTGAGGGATCTTAACAATAACCACATCAGCATGCTTAGCAGCACCAAACTGTGGCCCATTAACAAGGGACTGGACACAAGTGCCATGCCCTGATTCAAGATCACCGTCTGTTTTTAGGGGTCGGATATCTTTGGGGATGTGGATCCAACGCTTGTTGCCGGGCGCTTGGATATATTCTTGGTGCTTTAGGGTTGCTCCAGTGTCGATAATATAGACCGTAATACCCTTGCCTGAACTTGCCGGGTAAGCATACCCAGGCATATCGGCCGGTGAAAACGATGCTAAATCCGGGGGCTGCGACAAGGCCTTTAACGAAATATGTGCCTTTCTTTCAATGTTGACGTCTTGGTAAGCAACTTGAGGGTCAACACGGATAGGTTGGTCCGGTTCAGCGTTGCGGGGTAAAGTAGTAGAACGCCAAGCTGATGTAGAATCGAGGACGGTGGCAAGGCCGGGCCAGAGGCCGGTAAGCTTCATAGCTGCTCACTTAAGAAACAGTATTCCAAGGACAACTATTATGAAGCTTGATCTATGGCGATATGCCATGAAAATAGTGATTGGAAGGAGTAAGATGGAGGTAACTCATGTAGTAGAAAGTAAAAGGGACGGTGTAGGCAGGGTAGTGACTTCGTCAAAGAATAGCATATGTAGGGAGAGCGAGCAATAGGCAAACACGTCTATATACAGCTAAAGCTAAGGTAGAAAGAGGATAGTAATAGACGTAGGCTTAGTTGGCATATATTGTAAAAATCAATTCAAGAAAAAGTAAAATTTTATTTAACCGAAAATACCCCTGTCCTATAATTTAACCTCAACAGGTGTCTTCCTTGGCCGCATATACATATATCCACATGCAATTTATTGTGTCTAGCGGTAAGGCCGAACTAACAAAAAGAGAACATAGATGCGTGCTACTGTCAGAAACCAAAGGCCAAACCAAGCGCTAGGATTGCGTAGAAGTCAAAGTTGCTGATTATAGACAAGCTGGAAGTCAAGTCTGGGATAACTTTTGTCGTTTCCTACGGGACAGAGACTTGGAAGCGACTGTAGATGTATCAATGGTCTCTGGAAACAGTGGTCATGAGTCTATTTGCCCTTGTATCACGCCCCAGAAGGGCCAATGTGAACTACGCGTTAGTCGGTGCCGTTACCAAGCCTGAACTGCTAACATATAATCCCAGCAAGTTGCCATGATCGGCTTCAGCTAGGCTTGGCGGTAGAGCATGTTTGCTTGTTACTGAAGTTGCTTGTTACTGAAGACTGTCCTTTTCTTGCAGCCCTTCAGACGAGTCCTTCTTACTACCGGCTTACTCGCTGCTTCCAGCTTGCGCACCGACCGTCCAAGACAATAAAGACTTAATGCTATTCTAATTCTCATACTGGCTTCCATGTGGTTAGTTTTCGCCCGGTTATAATCCTCCTTTCCCACACGTGCTTATACACGGTAAGTGTGGTTCGATGTTGTTTGACCGCCTAGGTAACGGGCTGCAAAGCTGCCCACGACGCACAAATAGGTAAAAATGCATGGCTCCATCCTGCGATGTAACGTCTTCGGAGTTTCCATCATCGCTGGTGCGGCAGTTGATATGTTGCACGTCATTAGTTGCGATGCCACCGGCACAATTTGCGGCTGCTCCGTTGAGTCTATACGTAATCGAAATAGCGTGAGAAGCCGGGCGAGAGTCGGGCGTGCAAATCAAGTACAAGTAGACAGGTGAGATGTCGCGCCCTGGACCACATTACGGACGGGTTCCGTCTCTTATACCTCACACCTACTGCTGCTGAACACGAAGCTTCTTCACGCAATGACGTGGCGATCAGCGAGCTTCGGAACTGCCTCCTCAGTGAATCTCCTTCCTTCGTCGCCCTCTCGTACTACTGGGGCCAGAGCGTCGCTCGGAGCCCTATCGTGATTGACGGCATATTGCAGTAATGCGGCTCCGACGGCGAAACCGAGGGCGTCTACGTCTGGATCGACCAACTATGTATTAACCAGAACGACGATGCCGAAAAGGGCCACCAGGTCCGCATAATGTACGACATCTACATGGCCGCGGCCCAATTTGCCGTTTGGATGGGCCCCTCAGCGGATGATAGCGACATGTTGCTCTCCTACGCCCGCGCCATGAGTGCCTTGATCCGAGAAGAGAAGTACCCCGACGTGGTGCAAGACTCTCACCGACATCGCCTTCCTCCGGCGAGTTTCCCAAGTGTTGCACGCCGTTCATAGTTCGGGAGACGGACAAGGAGGGCTTTTATGAGGTGGTGGGGGAGTCGTACGTGCATGGCATCATGTATGGCGAGTTCATGACAGACGGCGCCGATGTTCGCGACTTCATGCCAAGACGAGCGAACGCGCAAGCGTGGGCGACATCTCGTCATTTTGCATTCTGCCATACTCTGCTTTCCCAGTATCTGCGAAGAAATGACAAAATGAATTTTGCTCATTCGCAACTACACACTTCCCGAGAACACGGAGGGCGCCGTATCTTCCTTCCGCCTCGTTCCGTTCCGTCAGGCGGGTTGCCCCACAATCGCCGGCAACGCTAGGACGTGCCCGCCGAGCCTGTCTGCTGATAGACACTCAAAACCCGTCTTGATCATCGCCCTGTATCAAAAAGGGCACCCAAACAGTGAACAAAGGATCATATGGGATGATTCCGAAGGGAGCAAAAGTATTGTTGACAAGAGTGGGATTCGAACCCACGCCAATTACTTGACTAGCACCTGAAGCTAGCGCCTTAGACCGCTCGGCCATCTTGCCTTGATTGATGATTAAACTGCCGTAAGATTAAGCTATATATCGATGTCAAAATCACAACCATTACAACAACCCTTGTGGGCTTTCATACACCTTAACTGGGTTTGTGCGCTGTTCTATGATTCGTTACGAGACTCGGTGGTATAGTAAACTTGGGTAAGACCCAATGATTTGTCGTCCCATCTCCCCCTGTTTATAATTAGGTAGGTCCTTTGGGTTAAAGTCTTGTTTTTTGAGCGAAAACCAGCTCAAAGTTCATGGGAATCGAATGAGACGGCACATATTCTCAGAGTAGATCTACCCTTGCCATTGCGCAACCTGCTCAAATGCCCCGCCTCCGACATCGTCAGCCTCAAATCACGGCTGGCTCCGCCCGTTGTTGCCGTCAGCCAGGTTCTCCGTGCTCCTCCCAGCCTTGACCTCCTCCCGCCAGGTTAACCGCTCCGTTGTCGAGACGCCCGGCCCCTGGTATATGCTGCCGTAGATGCCCGAGGCCCAGCTGGCGCCGTCCTTGGCCTTCTGGCTCTTGCTGTCTTTGAACTTGCGGCGGTACCACTTGCCGTACGCAAGGAGGTAGTAGAGCCTGAAGCACAGCAGCGCGAACTTGTCGTGCTCTAGGTCCTCCGGGTAGTCAGCGCCCATGTCGACGGCGGCGGCGATGCCGGACATGATGGCGATCTCGTGCGCGTTGACCAGGGTCCACGACGCGGCGAAGCGGGTGCGCCGCTTGGCCTGGAGGAACATCATCCAGGGCACGACGAAGACGTAGTGCGTCCACGAGTGGCAGAGCTGGTGCCACCAGTCGGCGCGGATGATCTTGTCCTTGTCGATCTCGTCGTCGGTCCAGTGCTTGCGGTCGCGTCCCTTGTTGAGGTAGATGGTCTGGAAGACGTGCTGCTCGAACGGCACCTTTTGCGGGAACTGGCCCTGGTAGTTGGTGGTGTCGAAGCACATCTCGAGCTTGGAGAGGTCGTCGTCGTACATGCGAATGTAGTACATGGGCCTGAAGTTGTCCTTGGCGAACGCGAGACGGGAAGAGTGGTCCATGTCGCCGTTCTTGCCCAGCGTCTTGACGGCCTTGCCCTCGTCGTAAAAGTTCTCGTAGTATTTCTTCATGTAGTCCGAGTCGTTGTGCGTGATGGTGATGTCGTCGGAGAACTTGGCGGAGCCGAGGACCTTGCGCTCGCGCCAGGACGACGTCTTGCCGAGGATCTTCTTGGCGGTGTCGGCGAGGACGCAGAGGACGATCTCGTCGAAGTGCTCTTCCGACTCGACGGCGTCCGGGTCGCCGTCGACGGGGTTGTGGCCGTCCTCCACGGGGGTGCGGGGCTTGGTCTTGACGAAGACGCCGCGCTTGTTCCGGTGGACGACCTCGGTGAGCTCGGTGGACAGGCGGACGGTGACGCCGCGGGACTCGAGATCCTTCTTCCAGGCGGTGTAGAAGTCGGTGAAGTTGGGGAAGACGACCATGGGTGGGAGGTTCGACACGACGCTGTTCTTGTCGGCGGGGTACCACATTCCGTAGGTCGGCGACGTGCAGAGGCGCTCCAGCATGATGGCCGGGACCTCCGGGGTCGCGTTACCCGTGCCGAGGAACAGGGCGGTCATGGGGAGGCCGACGACGTTTGTGAACTCGTCGGAGAAGAGGAAGAGCTTGAAGACGATCTTGAGCGGCAGCAGGGCGAAGAAAAGCTCGAACCACCTCATGAACTTGAGCATGAACGCCAGGCGGCGGACCTCGGACTGGTGCTTCGCGATGAAGTCGGTGGGGAAGACGTTGGTCCAGAACTTGTCGTCCTTGCCGAAGGAGACCTGCAGCTTGACCGGGTCCGCGTGGTACCCCTGGCGGGCGAACATGGTCAGCGTGTGGTGGAAGATGTAGCTGCCGCCCTGCACGCCCTGGTTGAACCAGCTCGCGCCATGGCGTTCCTTGTCGAGGGGGATGGAGAAGGCCTGGCCTCCGCAGTAGTCGACCGAGTCGATTATGGTGACATGGAACTTATCGGGGTGGTTGGACAGATGATAGGCCGTGGACATGCTGGAGGAGGGGGGTGTCAGCAAACATGTTCACCGCGAGAGCTTCCGAAATCACTACTGATAGTAGGTCATTGCAAGCATGACACGCACCCAGCTGCGCCGGCACCGACGACGAGGACCCTCTTGCGCCCATCCTTGCCCGTGGTCCCGTTCTGCGACATGTTTCCTGGGCTGTTCTGCTCGATATCACGATCCGTGGGTTGGGTTGCCATCAATGGGAGTATGCAGGTTCAAAGTAACCGCCATGGTGAACGAGGTCGTAGACGCACCGCCATCAAATACGACGCGAGCAGGTATAGCTCTGCGTGTCTATGACGCTGTGACATGGAGTTTAATGAGGTCAGTCCCCGCAACGCCATCTTTGTTGTTGATTCACTTACGCCTACAAATTAGCGATCGTCTTAGGGAATCGATCGGCCCCCCCAGAGATCGGAACTAGCGGGGGTGCTTAATCGTCAGCGGAGGAGCCCGACAACGCACCATATCCGCCCCTCATGTCTCTACCTACATAGGTATGCCACCAAGCTGAGATGCGCATTGCTCATGTAGCTTAGCGACTCGGATCCTGCGCTTCTCCGTATGATGATTCTGCCGTTACAGTGTATAAGTCTGATTATTATCACTCATTTTAGTTGACAATAGAGTCTCTCTGTTAGTGGATAGTGCAGCCAACTGGTCATGTTCACTCACTAGGCATTATTCGCCTCGCCCAAGTAAAGTTGTTAGCTAGTCCTCCCGCTCCCGCTTTAACAACCCATCAATATCACGGCCATTTTTTATCTCTCTCTTTGCGTTTATTCCGACTAATCAGACCTTACAGAATGGCCCGTTTGTCAGTGTGTGTCATGACCAGCGCTGTACTATGGTCTCATTCAAGGGCACCAATGGGCTACGCTAATGTTACACAACGCCAGGCCGCTTTTGCTCAGAGCATATGCCGAGTTCTCTAAGCTCGTCTCGAGTCTGGCTCATCTCGGCATGCTCAAGTTGCCAAACCTACGCTGCTGGTTCTTTCTTACCCCTTTTCTGAGGACTGAATCGTGTCATCAGACTTTTACTTCATGTGGAAGAAGAAGGAAGGCATTAGGTCGGGCCACTTCAGTCAAATGCGACCTACCTTGAACTATAATCAAGTTGCTTTATCTCCCATGGTCTAAAGTTCAGTGTGAAACCCGTTGTCTCCATATGGCAGCTGAAGTTGTAAGCAAGTTCTCTCTAAACATATACTCTACTTTATAGACTCGCAGACGGAAGGTTTCCCGCACATTGCGCCTTTGAATATTCCTCTTAAACTTACCCCAGAGACCCCAGTGAAGGACATCTGGGGAACTCTTGTGTAGCTACTAGCCACTGAATAGCCCTCGGGCACTAGGCAGTTTCGAGAGTGTATGATTTGACTCCTGGGGTTGGCAGATGGACCAAGATACATATCCAAGGCGATCCCTCCAAGGTCGCACAGGTACACATCGATAACCTAGCACAGTCAACCCTTGGTGGATGTGATAGCACAGTCGGCAGTGGAATAACAGGTCACAACTGTATTATAGAAGTCTAGCTAGGACCAGGCGCCTTTTACCCTTTTGCAGTAAGTTTTCTGGTGCCATTCTAGAAAACGCAAATGCAAAAAAAGGGAGGAACGGCCGTTGGAGCCGATAGTATGCTTTAACGTTCAAATCATAAGCTAGACGAGCCCCATTTCTAGGCTCGGAATTCTAGAGCGCTCTTCTAGGTGGCACGACCAGCATCCCAAGTTGGCCTGGTGTGATGGTTCATGGCACCAAGACCCGTCGACTAGGATAGGCCGTAGTTATCAGCGGCAGTCCATCGCAAAGGTTACGCATGACGACCTGGGAAGCCCTTGGCGTCACCGCCGAGGATGCCTGCTTATACTCTCGCTCCTACGCTGCGGACCGATCCCTTAGCGCCCAAGACGGGCCCCTTGTCCGGAATCAAAGGTCCTCGAACACGGGCGCCTCCTCGCGGGCCAGCCTCTCGGCGATAGCGTTAAGCCACGCGCCGAGCCTCACGCCCGCCCGCCCGATGACCTCCTCCACCACCTCCCAGTTCTCCTCGTAGTACCCCTCGCTCAGGTCGTGCGACTTGAGGAACGTCAGCCCGGGTCGCAGCACGTGCGAGCACACGAGCGCGTTGGACTCGCTGGCCCACCCGGCCGCGCAGGCCCCCGTGTCGAGGTTGACGCACTGGCGCGCCGGCGAGGCGTCGACGCCGGCCGCGGCCTGGCCCACGTGCAGGTCCGCCGCCCACGCGGCGGCGGCCTTCTTCTCGTCGGACAGGCTCAAGTGCGGCGGCAGGCCGCGGATGCGGTGCGGCATCTGCGTGTCCCAGACCGAGTGCAGGCTCATCGGGCCCGTGCAGACGCCGTCGCGCGGCTGGCGGCGCCAGCAGACGGGGCGGATGTCGTTGCCGCCGCGGAGGAGGCCGGTGGCGTGCAGGGGCTGGTGGATATCGCCGAGGAAGTGGATGACGAACATGGTTGCGTTCTTGCGGTTGATGTGCGGGAGGGAGGTGTCGAGGATCTGGGAGGTCTGCGAGGGGCGTATTGTCAGTCTTGGAAGACGGGAGAGAGAAAGAAAGAGAGAGATCCAGAGACAGGGAGAGATCAGAGTAGGAAGACGCACGTAGTTCTGGATGGCGGAGATGACGCAGCCGCTGGACGGGCAGTCTTGGGGGTACTTCATCCCGCAGAGGCGTGGAGGGTCATCGCGGGGATCTGAAGCTTGTGAGCTGGTCGTCCAGGCGAGAGAGGCTGCGATCGTGACCCGACGACGTACTGACGTAGTGATACTTGCTCGCCCAGCCCATCTGGCCGCGGAGCGTGTCTGCCCAGGTCGCGGCGTCGGAGATGTCGTAGTTGCGGTCGTTGGCGAGGAGCTCCCCAAAGACGGCGGCGGCCTCGTCCGTCAGGTACTTCTCGGCCAGGTAGCCGACGGTGCGGTGGCCAACGTTGCCCCAGGAGAGCGCCGGCGGGACGGCCGCCGCTAGCAAGGCGAGTGAAATGCGCATCGTGAGTGCAGCGTGGTGCAGTGTAGTGTCGTGTGGTGTCTTGCCGTCGCTTTGATGTGTGCGTAGAGAAAGAACCCAAGGTTGATATGATGACTCGCAAGACGTCGAGTCAAGTCGAGCAAAGACGCGGTGCTCTTATCGGACACCGCATCTCGTCTTCAGCCAGCCACGCGCTGCGACACACTAACCCGTTGCAACGCGCTATCGAGCCGTCAGCTCCAAACGTGGCCGCCGTCTGATGTGGCACGTCGAGACGCCAGCAGCCCTCGGACGCTTCCGCAAGCTGAGCTGCCGTCCGGGGTGGGTTGTGATTGGAGGACGACACGACAGGGCTGAGACGGCCGGTTCCCTGAGACCATGCTCGCGAGAGCTCGGCCAGCTCGGCACAGCAGACAGGCATTGGATTGGGGTTCTAGGCAAGGAAGCTGGGCGAGATCCAACGGCCTCTGCCGGGAACGGAGGTAGGGCACATCGCATGCGATGTTCCGCCGGAGTTGGTTAGTCGGCAGCAGCACAGAAGAACCTGTCAGCTACATCTCGTCTCAGATCTCAGGGCTACCAAGCTCCCACTATCATTCGGGCAGATCGTTCGAGATCCATACATGCATGGCGCATGTAGTGTGTAGAGTCTGAAGCAGAGAACGGATGTACTTCCGGCGCCAAGACTGACGTTGGGCAATGGGCCAGTCGTCAAATTGGAGTAATTTGCAGGTATTCTCATACTACGATGGTCGTCGAGTCAAGCCGGCGGGGTAGGTATCCGTACATGTATTCTATATGAAGCCGAGCTGTCATAAATCGTTCGCTCGCTCGACTCGCGGGATTGGAGACTTCGTACGGATATTCATTGTTAATAGGCCGGTTGGGCACCTTCAACTAGGTACCTGCAAGCCGTGTGCTAGGTAGGTACCTAGGTACGGATACCTTAGGTGCGATAAGATAAAGGACGGCACTAGCGATGCCCATTATCGAGGGAGCCACCGCTGGGGAAGGCACTGTCGTAGATCACTTCGCTGTAATTTGGGGGACTTTGGGGAACTAATCATGCCCCGAAACAAGGATCCCTGGCCTTCCACAATCACTATCAGTCCGGCGCTGCCTGCAACGCAACCTGGAGCCGAGCCCCCGCCGTACCGATTAAACTCAACCCCGATAACACTGATAGGAGGAGAGGAGAGGGGTGGGACATGTCGCTGACATGGATGCTTGGCGATGTGAATAAGCGAGCCATTCAACCTATCAACCACTTTCTGCAACACACGCACGACGCATCAACGAACGACAGCTGTTGGACAGAAAATAGCGTCACACCCGCGAGTCGTGCTTGCTTCTCGCATTCCTATCCGTATGGGAAGAGACCCCGCCGCCAGGACGAACAAAGTATCCGTATCAAAGTGGCCGGCGAAGCCAAGAAAAGAAAAGTGCGGCGGCCATGACAGAAGACCAGTTCAAGCCGGCGCTGATCGTCGTCGACTTCCAGGAGGACTTTTGTCCGCCGGTAAGTAGATGCTCCTTATGCTAATGCTACCCCGTTCGTTGCATCCCGCAGCCTCGCGGAGGGGGAGTTGGCGAGTTGCTACCATGGCTGACGTCGACTCGAGCATGGCTCACTCGCCGTGGCCAACGGCCGCGACATCCATCCGGTCGTCAACTCGCTGCTGCGGCTGCCGTTCGTGACCAAGGTCGCCACCAAGGACTGGCACCCGAGGGATCACATATCGTTCGCCTCCAACAACAAGGGCAAGGAACCGTTTGTCGATGCCATCGACATCGTCAACCCGAGGAACAGCGCCGAAACCTTTCGCACACGGCTGTGGCCGGTGCACTGTGTGCAGGGCACGCCCGGCGCAGCCCTGGTGCCGGAGCTGGATGTCTCGGCCGTCGACATCGTCATCGAGAAGGGCCAAAACAAGGACGTCGAGATGTACAGCGCCTTCTACGACCCCTTCCAGTCGCCGCGGGTCTCGGATAGCGGACTCGCATCGTTGCTCAAGGCCAAGGACATCACGGACGTCTATGTCGTCGGCTTGGCTGGCGACTACTGCGTCAACTGCACCGCAGTGGATGCGAACAAGGAAGGGTTTCGGACCTTTGTCGTCGAGGAGGGCACCAGGCCAGTGGACGCCGAGGAATGGATCAAGTGCAAGGGCGCGTTGGAGGCCCGAGGGGTCAAGGTTGTCAGCGTGGAGGGCCCGGAGGTCCGGAGGGTTGGATGGGCTGGACGGGGATGAGGGGCCGAAACAATATCGTTCTTCCACCCCCAAAGTCGCCTTATCGTCCCGACTCTCGAGGGCCTACAAAAAGGGGAGGAGCGCGTCTTGTTTCCCCTTCCACCATACCTTGTGTGCAGGTCGCGAGTGCGGTATATCTGTAATGCGGTCAGATGACTTGAGCATGACATGTGCCTCGATTCGGCCTATCTTGGCTCGAAGGGGGTGAGGTGGTGGTAGTGGGTGAATCTTATCGAGAGAGAGGAAGAGGGGGGAGAAAAGAGAGATATGAAGAGACGGTGTATCTGTTTCCCTGTACACCAGCAAGTACGAGTACACTAGGGTACTACCAAACGTACCTAGGTAGGTAGGTGGTTTAGACTCGTAGTTTAGATGGTGAAGCAACGTATCTGTACTGCTTAACCTACCTACACACTAGCCGCGCGTAACGCAGTAACTCGCTTACCCCCTCAGGCAACGCAGCATAAACAGCATGTTGAAGGGTACCCGAGTCACACACCACAGCCGACAGACCCGTCTTCATGTGTACTCACCCACCAAGCAGCCCCTGCGCCGTAGACGTGGTCAGCTGTGCTTGGGCCGGCGGGTTGCGAGGAATTTGGTGTGGCGGCTCAGCGGCAGGGGCGGCAAGGGGACCTCCAGCTGGCCCATGCAGGCGCAGCAGACATCTAGTTGGTTGAGCAGAAGGTCGGGGAGGGGGAGATCGCCAGGGGTTCGCTGCACAGGATCTGGTTTGATGGGCATTGGCGATGGCCCACGACTGGCCGTCCGTTCCACTGTTCTCAGTGTCCGGCAACATTGGGAAACGACGAGCCAAACTGATACGTGTGTGAATAAAGGACCGGAGGGGTAATGTAGGGTCGGCGGAGTGAGGGGCTAGGCAGGGACCGTTACTGTTGCATCATGTCAGATCAGGGCTGCAAGAGGGGCACAGAGTCCGTGAGAAAAGGGAGTGGACGCGGAGAAGGGAAACAGACGCAATGGCGGACGGGCTTGGCCTCGCCAAGAGTCTATCGATGTCGAGCAACATCTGGGGGAGGTAACCAGAGGGAAGGCGGCATCGGAGGATGGATGGAATAGGAAACCGGGCGATGGGCCGAACATAGTAGTACGGGATTACGGTATACGTAGTAGTGCACATTGCGAACCGAAATGACATGCAACGCATAAACGGACTTTGCTGTGTCTATCTTCTTCCCGTTCTCTCTCTTGCCTAGCACGCCTGGCCTTATCGATTCTTCAGTGGAGGAAGGAACAGACATGCTATATCCCTGAGCTGCATGGATGTACTTAGTAGAACCTGCGGGAGCAGCAGCGGGTCCCCAAAGTAGGGATCCACCGCAATTCCCATGGATAGCATTCTTTCCCATTCCGGATGCAACCTTGTGCGCCTTCCAATTGCCTCGTCTCCATGGTTCAACTGCATATTGGCTGGCTGGCACCTGGTGCACGGAAAGAGGCATGTACCTAGGTACAGTACCTACCCACTGCTGTAAAGGACGTGCTGAATGCCGTACTACCCGGGTGATGGTGAAAGAAAGGAAAAAAAGAAAT
>JASUDE010000233.1:1481-15525 GCA_034509685.1 Colletotrichum cereale | reverse complement strand
ACCCCCCCCCCCCCCCCCCCCCCCCCCCCCTTTGCAAGGCATCCTCTTCAACAGGAACTGCGCAACCAATCCACTCTCGCATTTCCGATCGAGCACTTCAACGGCTCCTTGCGACTTCGGCTCTCCGCAACCACCTCCCTCCATCTCCGATACTGCGTCGCAATCCTCCTTAATTCCTCTCCGGTCCCAAAAAAACTTCCCCTCGTGCGTGAGGTTTGGAAGGTGTCAACCAGTTGAGTGAGTTTTCAACACGATAGAAGACGTCAACGGCGTTTGCTTCTCAACCGGTGCGGCCCTCCTCCAATTGGCGGCGAGCAAGCGTATCCCCCACACATTATCCGCGAAGCCAAAAATTCCTCAACCCAAATTCCTGTCCCGTTTCCTCCCCCCCAAGGCCAAACACCCCTCGCCGTCTACTTACTTGCGCACTCAACCCCCTTGAGCTCCGAGATTATGGACTGTTTAACGATACCAATTGCTGACATCTGAAATTACAGAATTCGTTCCCGTTCCCTTTTCACCAGCCGTTATACCCCAATGCCTTCTTAATAGAACAATCTTGATACACCGCAACTTTCGCCATGATATCCTCAACACTTCTCCCCCGCCGCTTTCGGGGCGAGCAGCCCGCTGCGCCGCCCGCTGCTCCCTCCTGGGTCAACAAGAAGATCACGCCTGCCCTCAAGTTCCTCTCCAAGCTCGCCTGCTCCCACCCGATCCACACCGTCGTCATTGTCGCCGTCTTGGCCAGTACCTCGTATGTCGGTCTGCTGCAAGAGAGCTTGTTCGATGCCACCATTAGCGTCCGCACCGCCGACTGGTCCTCCCTCCTCGAGGGCAGTCGGAGGCTCCACGCCAGCCCCGAGACGTCCTGGAAATGGCAAAACGTCGAGCCCGACGCCACCATATCCGGCGACGTTGATCACCAGGCCCTCCTGACCCTCGTCTTCCCCGAGTCCCAGTCACCCGAGTCCGTCAACACCGCCCCGCGCACCCACGCTGTCCCGATTCCTCAGAATCTGTCCATCACCTCGCTGCCCTCAACCTCCAACTCTCTGACGAGCTACTCCCAGGACAGCGCCCTCGCCTTCTCCGTCCCCTACTCCCAGGCCGCCGAATTCCTCTCTGTTGCCCAGGAGATTCCCGATGCCACAAGCGACGAAATCGAGACCAAGCATGGCAAGGAGAAGAAGATGTGGATCATGAAGGCCGCCAAGGTCCACACCCGCAACAGCTTTGTTCAGTGGGCTCACAATGGCTGGACCGAGTTCCTCGACCTCCTCAAGAACGCCGAGGCTCTCGACATCTTCATCATGGTGCTCGGCTACCTGTCGATGCACCTGACCTTTGTCTCCCTGTTCCTCTCCATGCGCCGCATGGGCTCCAACTTCTGGCTCTTCACCAACGTCCTGTTCTCCTCCGTCTTCGCCTTCCTGTTTGGCCTGCTCGTTACTACCAAGCTTGGTGTGCCCATCACCATGGTGCTGCTCTCCGAGGGCCTGCCGTTCTTGGTCGTCACCATCGGTTTCGAGAAGAACATCGTCCTGACGCGCGCCGTTCTTTCCCACGCCATTGAGCACCGCAGGCCGCAGCCCAGCAAGGATGACAAGAAGTCCAAGAAGTCGGATCTTTCGTCCCCCAATGTTATCCAGTACGCTGTCCAGGCCGCCATCAAGGAGAAGGGCTACGAAATTGTCAAGGACTACGCTATTGAGATCGGCATCCTCGTCCTCGGTGCTGCCTCGGGTGTTCAGGGCGGGCTGCAGCAGTTCTGCTTCCTCGCTGCTTGGATTCTCTTCTTCGACTGCGTCCTCTTGTTTTCCTTCTACACTGCCATTCTGAGCATCAAGCTCGAGATCAACCGTATCAGACGCCACGTTCAGATGCGTCGCGCCCTTGAGGATGACGGTGTCAGTCACCGCGTCGCCGAGCATGTGGCCAAGAGCAACGATTGGGCCGGGTTCAACGGCAAGCCCCCCAAGGAGGCTTCCCTGTTCGGCAAGCAGATGAAGAGCAGCAACGTACCCAAGTTCAAGGTGCTCATGGTCAGCGGTTTTGTCCTGATCAACGCCATCAACATCTGCACCATTCCTTTCCGCAACAATAGCTCTCTGCCCAGCCTGGCTTCCCTGACCGGCGGTCTCAGCGCCGTCGTGGCGGCTCCTCCTGTTGACCCCTTCAAGGTCGCCTCAAACGGCCTGGACTCCATCCTCGACTCTGCCAAAGCCAACGAGCGCCCGACCGTCGTCACCGTTCTCACCCCCATCAAGTACGAGTTGGAATACCCCTCCATCCACTACGCCCTTCCTTCTGCCAGCAAGTCCGGTCACAAGCTCGACGATGAGTATGACTTTGACAACTACGGCGTTGGCGGACGCATGGTTGGCAGCATTTTGAAGAGCCTGGAAGACCCCGTGTTGTCCAAGTGGATCATTGTTGCTTTGGCCATGAGTGTCGCCCTGAACGGCTACCTTTTCAACGCCGCGCGATGGGGCATCAAGGACCCCAATGTTCCCGACCACCAGATCGACCCCAAGGAGCTGGCCCGCGCCGAGAAGTTCAACGACACCGACTCGGCCACCCTGCCCCTTGGCGAGTACATCCCGCCCACTCTGAAGCCCGCGACGCCGTCCAGCACCGATGATGAGTCGGAGCTGGCAATGACCCAGACCAAGACCTCGGAGCCGTCGAGTCCTGTCGAGAAGCGTACCATTACCCAGCTGGAGAAGATGATCGCCGAGAAGCGCGTCCACGAGATGACGGACTCAGAGGTGGTCACAATGTCCCTACGCGGCAAGATCCCCGGTTACTCTCTTGAGCGCGCGCTGAAGGATTTCACCCGTGCTGTCAAAATCCGCCGTTCCATCATCTCCCGCACCAACGCCACGTCCGACCTCACCAACAGCCTCGAGCGTTCCAAGCTCCCGTACCAGAACTACAACTGGGAGCGCGTCTTTGGCGCCTGCTGTGAGAACGTTATCGGTTACCTGCCCCTTCCCGTTGGTGTTGCCGGCCCTCTCGTCATCGACGGACAGAGCTATTTCCTCCCCATGGCTACTACTGAGGGTGTCTTGGTTGCTAGTGCCAGCCGTGGCTGCAAGGCTATCAACTCCGGCGGCGGCGCTGTTACTGTTCTCACAGGCGATGGAATGACCCGTGGACCTTGCGTCAGTTTCGAGACCCTCGAGCGCGCCGGTGCTGCCAAGCTGTGGCTCGACTCGGAGAGTGGCCAGGCCGTCATGAAGAAGGCCTTCAACTCTACTAGCAACTTTGCTCGTCTTCAAACCATGAAGACCGCGCTCGCTGGCACCAACCTGTACATCCGCTTCAAGACGACCACCGGCGACGCCATGGGCATGAACATGATCTCCAAGGGCGTTGAACACGCTCTCTCCGTCATGGCGGCCGAGGGCTTCGAGGACATGAGCATTGTCTCGGTCTCTGGTAACTACTGCACGGACAAGAAGGCTGCTGCTATCAACTGGATCGACGGACGTGGAAAGAGCGTCGTGGCCGAGGCCATTATTCCTGGCGATGTCGTCAAGAACGTGCTCAAGAGTGACGTCGACACCCTCGTCCAGCTCAACGTTGACAAGAACTTGATTGGATCGGCTATGGCTGGTTCGGTCGGTGGATTCAACGCCCACGCCGCCAACATTGTTGCCGCCATCTTCCTCGCCACGGGTCAAGACCCTGCGCAGGTGGTTGAGAGTGCCAACTGTATTACCATCATGAAGAAGTGAGTCTACTAGTCTTTTGCTTATTGTGAGATTGCGAATACTGACCTTGCCCAGCCTCCGCGGCTCTCTTCAAATCTCCGTTTCCATGCCATCTCTCGAAGTCGGTACCCTCGGCGGCGGCACCATCCTTGAGCCCCAAAGCGCCATGCTTGACATGCTCGGTGTCCGCGGTCCCCACCCCACGACCCCTGGTGAGAATTCGCGCCGTCTGGCTCGTATCATCGCTGCCGGTGTCTTGGCTGGTGAGCTGTCGTTGTGCAGTGCGTTGGCAGCTGGTCACCTGGTCAAGGCACACATGCAACACAACCGTTCTGCGCCGCCTACGCGGAGTAACACTCCGGCCCCGGCCAGCGGCAGCATGACACCCGTCGGCCTGTCCATGACCAATGCCGCTGAGAAGGCGGCCAGCAAGAGTAAGGCGGCCGTTGAGCGGGCTCGTCGTTGAATTGGATGAGTTGCTGTACATAGGCAAGACACGATACGAAAACATAATTACGGAGTTTTTGGGGGGGATAGAGCAAACAAGAAATGGCGATTGACATACAGAATTTTCGCATACGCTGCATTGCGCTTTCGGTGGCAGGGGGGTGGTAAGAGGAAGAAAATCATGCGCCTCGCGAGAGGGTGCGCTGGCGACGCCAGCTTATATGTAGAATCAGATACATACGAGCTTCTTTTGTCCAAGTTTGTTTGGTCTGGTTTTGTGATGGAATAGTAATCTGCAGCTTGTGAGCTGCTGCTGCTATAAGTTGCAACCCGACAAACTCGGGTTTACAGTTCGGGGGGGGGTATTCCAAGTTCAGGGGGGGGTATTCGGTAGGTAAAGCAGAAGTTTAGGGGGGGGTTTTCCTAGTAGGGTGAAGTTAAGGGGGGGGTATTAGCAGTAAGGCAGCTAAATTATATAAAAGTTACTATATATAAAATATCTAGGTATTAAGTAATAGGTATAGTAAAAAATTTTTAATTAAGTAACTACTAAACATTACGTAACTAGGCTTATAATATCTACTTTAGGCTTAGCGCTAATTTACTCTAAGGATATACTAAACTCCTACTTAGTAAATTTCTTCTCTTCCTTTTTTTTTTCTTTAAAACTATATAAATTAGTAAAGTAGTAGTAGTAATATAACTATAGTATTTTTATAATTAATTATTATTATATTTTTAGTATATACTTATAATATTCTAGATATCTACTACTAACTATACTAACCTTAGTATTTCTAATACTACTAATCCTAGCTAGTTTAGCTACTATTATAGTAGGTACTAGTATATATATAATCTACTTTAAGTGCTAATATAATATATACTAATTAGATATAGGCTTTATCCTAAACCTAAACCCTAGCTAGGTCCCTAACAGTATAGATAACCCCCTATTTCTACTTATGCGTTATATATATAAGACACTAACATATTACCTATAGAGGTCTATAAGTAGTATAATAATAGTTACGCTTATAAGTTTCTAGCTTTACCTAGATAATAATCTAGTATATACTAAATTCTCTCTTAATAGATACTATCTCTACTAAAATAAACGCCTATATATTAATTTAGTAGGCTAAAGAATATTACTAGTATATACTAACTACACACTTAGGCGCCTTAAACCCTAGAAGTAAGCTTATATCTATTAATACTAAAGTATAGGTAGATATAGGTCTAGTATTAGTTTAGTATATACTAACGTAAAGTATAGCTATAATATTATTATTAATACTAATACTAACACTATATATAATACTATTTATACCTCTTAGCCTACTATAAGTATTTCCTTAGTATATATTAGAATAAAGCTTATATACTACTTAGTTATACTATTATATTTAAACTATATACCTTAGTGCTAGTAAGTATATTTATATAGTATATATAACGTATATACTAATAATATACTAGTTAAAAACTACCTCTATACTAACACTAGTATTACTAAAGAGTCTACTAGTAAGTAATACGTACTATATATATATATAAGTTATATTTTATTCTATTTAGGAAGTATATACTAACACTATGCTAAGGCGATTTAGAACTTTATCTGTTTAGGCGCCTAGTGTAACGCTAATTACGTCTATAAGCCTAGGTAAGTTCTTTGCTTTATTTTAGTATATATATAGCTAACGTTATCCTAGCGTTAGCCCTAAGGGTAGCCTCGTCTATATCTATACTAACGTAATAGAAGAAATTACGTAAGTTTAGTTTATAATAATACGTTATATATACTAAGCTAATGCCTTATTTTAGTTATACTAATACTAATTTTACTACTACCTATAGTATATAATTCTATTACCCTATAAGTAGATTATTTAAGTATATACTTAATATAACTCTAGAGGATGCTATTTATTTTACTATTTATTTTACTACTTATTCCCTACTATACTAACATACTAAAGGTATTATAATGTAGTACTAAACTTTAGAGAAAGGTTTTTATAAATAAGGTATTATAGGAGGAACTAGTACCTACTCTTAATAAGTAGGATATATTCTCTATATATATAGGGAATATGTTAGGTAGATCCCCTTTAACATAATATTTATATAAACCTAAAGTAATAACTAAACTAATTAAGACGAAACGTAAGCGTAGTATATATATAGTATATACTAAAGACTTACTAGTATTACGTAGGATTACGCTAATAAATAAATAGCGTAGTAGTTTTACCTCTCCCTCCTTACGTAAGCAAAAGAATATAAGTTTTATACTTTTATAATATATACTTTATATATACTAATAATTAATCTAGCGTAGTAGCGCCCCTTATAAGGATACTCCTAAGTCTCTTACTCTAGCCTTATACCTAAGTAAGAAGAAGGCTTTTAGTATGTACTTAGTATATCCCTAGTATATATATAACACTAACTTTTCTAGCTCCCTATAAGGCTAAGGCCTATATTATAGCTTCTTCCTACTAGACTTATATATATCCTTAGTATTATCTTAGTATATATATAGCTAACGTTTAATAGGCTTCTAAAATAAGTCTAAGACTATATAGAAAGAGATTATCTTTAAAACTAACTAGGATAGTATCTAAGTATATACTATATATCTACTATAGTAATACTTTTAAGTAAGTAAGTATATACTAAGAATAAGCTTATAACACACTAAGAATTAACTAAAGTTTAGAAGGAACTAGAATTAGTCTTAGTATATACTAAGGTAGTATTACACTATAGTTAATAACTAAAAGGATAATGCTTTCTATATACTATATATATACTAATTATATGCTAAATTTACTCTCTACCTAATTCCCTCCTAAGCCTTACTACTTCTACTTCTAAGTCTTAGATTTACTTCTCTTACTTTAACCTTTCTACTTTATACTCTAGCTATTAAATTCTAACTTAATCCTCCTCTCTTTTAGTCTAGATATACTACTATTAGGAATAAACCTATAACCTCTGTATAAATATATTAACCTCCTATTAGCCTATTAATTAAGAATAAGAAGTTTGCTTTTATAACTATAAGTAAGACGTAAGGGGGGTTAATACTAAAGGTAAGGCTAGTAAGGGAGGAGATAATACTAAAGGAGGAGTCTGTATATACTTAGAGCTTTCCCTAGATATACTAGGAGTATGCTTAGACTCTATCTAAGATATATTAAACTAAGCCTTAGAAGCTTTAGGAGATACCTTACTCCTCTTTAAGCTATTATTATCTTTATCTACTACACTACTATCCTTAATAGTATAAACTAAAGTATTATAGGCGTTATATAAATTAAATAGGAGATTTAGATCTTCCTTATAGCGTTAGGCTTATTTAACCTACTTTCTCTATGTTTTTATAAGCGCTTAGGTATAGCGTACTATTTAGCTTTAATTACACTATAAAGACTTAATCCTAATACTAATTTCCTTTTTTACTATTTCAGCCTACTAGAACACATAGCGCTTAAGCCTAAGGTATAATTAGTATATACTTAGAAGGTGTTTAGCTTAAGCCTTACTAAAGTATAGCAGTAAGAAGCTAAAGTTATTTCCTAACTGCGTAGTTATCTTAGTTATAGCTAGATTTAATAATATTATTATACTTCTATATTAGGACTTTAGCTTTAGGATTAATATCGCTTATCTTTAATATAAGCCTATATATAATCTATCTAGCCTTTTTAGCTTTAAACTATAATAAAGTCTTAGGATATTACGTAATAATACTAGTAATATACTTAGTATATACTATAGATAATATAGACTCCTATAATCTCTAAAGCTTATGCTTAGTAGGATAATTAGGAAACTTCTTTTACTAATTACGCTATATATAGACCTTATAGAAGATTAATATATAGTAGAGATACTCTTCCTAAGTCCTTAAGGGGTTAAGCTTATAAAGATAGTCTTTAAGGCCTAGAAAGTTATTAGTATTATTATTATATATACTTAGTATAGGCTTAGTATATATAATACTTACCCCTAGCCTACTTTCTATCTATATCTATTGTAATAGTATAAATTAGATAATTCCTAAATAGATTTATATAGTACTAATCCCTATAAATACTAGTAACCTAATAAAGCTCTTTAAAGTAGTAGTAAAATAGAAGCTAATACTTATCCTATAAATAGAGATTTATCTATATATAGATATAAGAGTTAATTTCTAATATTATAAGTGTATATGCTAGGCATAGGCTTAGTATATACTAGGCTTACTCTAAGTTTCTACGTTCTAACTATAGATCTTAAAGGTGTTTATCTCTCCTTTTACTATCTTAAAGGATAGATTAATCTTAAGGAACTAGGCTTTTTAGAAGGTTTACGCTTAGGTATACTTAATATAGATAATAATAAATCTACTATTTAGTAATAATATAACGTTTTAAATCTAGTAGTCTTCCTTTAACCTTAGTTTATTAAAAGACTATTCTTGTTTTATACCTAGCGTTAAGTTAGTATATACTTTATATATACTAGGAATATATTAAATACCTACGTAACTATAGCCCCTAAGAAACTAAAGTAAATAGGCCTTTTAAATAAGGGTACTAATAATATCCTTATTTTATAATACTATATAAATAGTATAAAAGCTATTTATACTAAATTTATAATAGACTTTATAAATCCTTAGGTTTATAAGAAGCCTCTCTATATATATTTAGTATATATTATATTACTACTTAGTATATATAGTACTTACGTATAGTTAACGTAGTAATATTATCTTTTTCTAAAAGGCCTATTATAATATCCCCTTATAACTAAGATAAAAGGGTTATTAGTAGAGGTAGAATATATGTATAAGAACCTTAGTAAAGAAGTAATATAAATAGAAAGTATACTTAGTTAAGAGGGATATAAATATCTATCTTAATACTGTATTTATACTTCTAGATAGACCTACTACTAACACTAGCTAAATATTAGTAGCCTAAAAGAATACATAAGGTTAGTACTTAGTATATACTAGGTATATACTAAAGAGATATATACTATATATTCTCTTTATACTAGATATCTTTTTAACCTAGATATACTTATAACTACACCTATATACCTACCTTACTATATAGAGTTATTTTAAGTAATCTAGGTTAATTTAAGCTAGGAATTAAGAAATACTATATAAAGTATACTAAGGCTTTATATTACTTAATTATAGGTAACTAATAAAGGTAACCTAAAGATATTAGTATTCTAATAGTATAAGTAGAGTATATACCTAGACTATACTTACCTTATTCTATATATAGACCTAAAGGGTCTACCCTCTATAAGTTATAAGGTTATACTTACTATTTTACCTTAGCTGCTTATATAGGCCTTCTTCTTTCTAAAGCCTTTTAATAGACTTAAAAAATCTAAAGAGAAGTTAGTTATTTTCTATATACTACGTATATATAAAGTATATACTTTATATAAAAATAACTTACGCCTCTATATAAATCTAGATATTCTCTATAAGTATTAGAGTAATAGCTATATTTCTAGCCTTTTTCTAAAGTATTTAATACGCCTAGACTACTTCTTTATTATTAAAAAGCTTATTAGGCCTTAAGATAGATTTATAAATAAACTTATAGTATTTAATACTACTATAAGTAAAAGCCTAATACTAAACCTTATTATAGTTTAGGTTATTCCTAGAATATAGTTAGTATATACTAAGCTTATACCTAGGATATACTAATATTATGTTACCTTAAGATTAGGTATAACTATCTACTAATCTGCTCCTTATAATAGAAATAGGTTAAGTACTAGATGCTTTCTAAAAATATACTTATAAGCTTTTTAGTAACAGCTTTTAAAATATTTTTATTTTTATTTATAATTATAATATAGTATAGAATTCTATCCTCTAAGGTTTTTAGGTAAAGAGGAATAGTAAGGTAGTCTTAGATAGACCTTATAGCTACTTTACCCCTCCCTCTATTTAATAAGAGGATTCTAAACTATAGGATTAATTCCTAAAGTATACTTAGTATATACCTTACGTATACTTAAGAGTATATTAAGTGTATACCTTATCTTATCCTATATAATATAATAGCTTAGTTAGATCTAAAGAGCTACTACCTTATTAGTAGTTTTAAAGCTAATAGTTATCCTATAGATATTATTAGTTATATATATAAGAGAATTAAGAAGAAGTCTTATACTATTTATCTATCTACCTAGTATATACTAGGCACTAGCTAGTTTCTCTTTACTACTTTCTATATTATTATTAAAACTAAAGTATCTAAAATTATCTTCTTAATCCTTATTATTAGAGACTTTAGGTAAATAGGTAGGTAATAATAATATTAAAAAGCTAAAGTTATTACTTATATTATTATCTATTATATTAAGACTAAATAATTACTTAAGATATAGTAGGTTATAGCTTAGTATATATTAAAGGTATACTTTCTTTTATATATATAAAGCTATAACATACTAGCAGCCCTTACTAATAGATCTTACTGCTTTATTACTTTATCTTCTTAAACTTAATCCTATATATATAAGGTATATACTAGGATTATATTTAGTAAGTATTAAGAATATAACTTAATCTTATACCTTACTACTTCTTTACTTTATCTTCTTAAACTTAATCCTATATATATAAGGTATATACTAGGATTATATTTAGTAAGTGCTTAAACTATGTCTTACTAGCGTGCTAGTATAACTTATCTTACTGTAATACTATACTCTGCAAACTTATGCTCTATATAGCTAATTTTATAATTCTAATACCCCCCCCTTAACTTCGCCCTACTAGGAAAACCCCCCCCTAAACTTCTGCTCCACCTACCGAATACCCCCCCCTAAACTTGGAATACCCCCCCCCGAACTGTACCCCCGACAAACTCTCCTCGGTTATTATTCTACATGGTACACGGGAACACATGCGGGATAGTGAGGCTAAAATAATAATATTTGATTGTTCTATTATGGGTACGGTCAAGTCAGTCTGCCGAAGGCTTGGTCGGGCGCCTTGTCAATCTGACCCAAAAGTCTCTGGCGACGAAGAAGATGGCGCTGAGCGTTTTGATGGGTCTTTCGGGGTTCATGACGGTGAAGTCGTATCTTCTCAAGAGCTGTGGTATTTGTTGATCATTAGCCCCCTCCCCGATCGATATGATCCGCACAAACCGGGCTTTCAACTCACCTCGACAAAGACCTTGTTGAGCTCCATCATGGCGATGGGCTTCCCAAGGCACGAGTACTTGCCGTGGCCGAAGTGGGTGTCGAGAGCGGCCGTCATCTTCCTCGCCTGGTCCTCGTCGGCGCCGAGCCAGCGCTCCGGGCGGAAGACGTCGGCGTCGGGGCCCCAGACCCACAGCGAACGGGCGACGCCGAAGAAGTTGTGGCCGACCTGGGTGCCGGCGGGGACGAAGTAGCCGTTGAGCAGGTCGCCGCCTTCGGGGGCCTGCTTGAAGCCGAGGCCCGTGACGGGGGGGTAGAAGCGCAGGCCCTCGCGGATGACGGCCTGGAGGTAGGGCAGCCTCAGGGCCTCGGCGTTGGTGACCGGGGCGCTGACGGCGCCGGCGGCGACGGCGTCATCGATCTCCTGCTGGAGGCGGCGGTAGGCGGCGGGGTTGTTGATCAGGCAGAGCAGCGTCATGCGCATGGCTTGCGCTGCCGAGTTGGTGCCGGCGATCCTGGGGAACGAATAGGAATGAGTGTGGGGTTGGGCTTTCGACTGGACGGGGCTGCGGACTTACATGTGGATGTAGACGAGCTGAGTGAGCTCGTCGCGGTCTAGGCCCTGGTTGATGAAGGCTTGCATCATGTCCTTCTGCGGCTTGGCTCCGGGTTGGAGCCTCATGTCGGCGTAGTTTTTGGCAAAGCTGTTGTGCGTTTGGCATCAGCCCATTGTTCATGTTTTCACTGGTGGTTCATGACTTTTCCCGGACTCTCTCGAGAAAGCCTGTGCCGAGGACGACGACCACCACCACCAGTTAAAATAACTAGGTAAACTACTACTCACCCCATCAAACGGCCGAAGCCGACCTGGTCGCCCTCGTTGGGCAGCATCAGGCGGAAAGGCCAGGCGTGGACGAGGCGGCCCAGCCAGGGGAGGACGGAGACGAGGTTCATGACGGGGAGGGACGACTCGTTGATCTCGATGTAGCGGAACAGGTCCCGGTCCTCGGCGAGGAAGCCGAAGGCGCCGCCGAAGGAGACGTCGCCGATGGCGTCGAGGGCGAAGAACTGCGTCTTCTCGGCGAGGTCGAGGGGTCGGAAGTCGGAGTCGGTGGAGACGTAGTGCTGGTCCAGGAGGCGGACAAAGTTGGTCAGCTGGCGGTCGATGCCGGTCTCGAAGGAGAAGCCCTCGTTCTCTTTGGCGGCGTACTGGTTGGCGGTCACTGGTCAGCCAACCTAAAGTCGACCTGCTGGGGTGCAGAAAAGGAATAGAACAGCTTACGGCCGGGGCCATGCGCGCCCTCATGGCTTTGTGCTCGGCTTCGTCCCGCATGGAGACGACATTGTCGACGCCCGGGGTGATGCGGCCCGAGCCGTAAAAGTCGCCCTTGGTGTACGGCGAGCGGGCGGCCGACATTTTGCGCAGGGAATCCGGGTCTGTGCAAAGCAGCTCGTTTGGTCCTATTCGCACGAGGGGCCCTGCAGCAGTCAATCATTGACGGTTAGCGTTCCTCTGTCTCTACCTAGGTATTCTGCGGGGGGTGAGGTGTTTTGGCGATGTCTCGGTGAGGAGCCCAACAGATGGACACGATGGGATTGGGCGTAGTCACAATCCCAGACTTGGTAATTGACCAGTCTACATAGGCAATGAGAATACACGGGACAACTGTGATATGTCGTCCCGGGGGGGGGGGGGGGTTCCAAGAAAAAACTCACCATACTTCCTGGCAACGTCGTTCAGATGCTCGTGGTATGTGCCTCCGAAGGCCTTCTTCAGCTGCCACAGGACCGAGACAGAGGCGAGAAAAGGCCCGGGGATTTTTCGCAACCGGTACCACGACCGAAACTCCCACACGAAAAAGGTCGTGACGGCGACCAGGCCGACCAGCTTGGCCAGCAGCAGGCCGCTCGATGCGTTGGGACAAGACGCGGCCCCGGGTCCGCCGAGATCCTCTGCGAAGGAATGCACACCTGCCATTTTTCTTCCGATACTGTCCGTCTCGTTCCGTCCCTAGTTCCGGCGAGCTCCAACCAACAGACTCTCGGTTGGGGGGTCTCTATTCTGACTGCGCCGCTCGCTCGCGCGCTTGGCTCACGGCAGTGCAACACTGCACACAGGGTTCAGCGACACGAGGGACGCAGGGAAGTGGCAGGTAGCGGGTTGCTGTCAATACTGCATGTCTGGGTCGTTTTGTCGTTCCGTTTGCTCGTTTTCCGTGGTGTCGCTTTTTCCCCCCTCCCGCCTTCGGCTGCGGATTGTCCCCGCGTTGAATGACTATCAGGTTTAAATAGCCTCTCGTTCCTTAGATGAAGATAAATCCTCGGTTTCCTCTCTTTTCGAAGCTCTTCGTTATTTCCCCCCTTTCCGTAGGTGTTATTCCGTTGCCTACGCAGTAAGTCCAACGAAACCCCCCTGTTGGATCGTCGGTCGGTGTTTCGGTTGTCTTTGCGGTTTTGTCACTTTTCAATCCCAATCCCTTTTTTCGCGGACCCGACGGTTTGGTACCGAGGGGTAATGAAAGAGGCACAGCTGACAACACAGTGCAGCAGCGCGGCTCGATTAGGCAGAGTATGGGGGTTTCCAGGTCCGGAGCGTCGGGTCCGGAGAAGGCAAGACAAGACAAATTCCAAGCGTTTGGGGGCCACTTCCCGTGGATCTTGCTATGACAGAGGATGTTGAGCTGTAA